>JACCPG010006717.1:0-31730 GCA_016069955.1 Drepana arcuata | reverse complement strand
CCCTTTAGTAGACACTGGCTACGTTCATGGCCATGGTTATAAGAGACTTTGGCTGCTCTTTATTTCTTATTTACCCCTTTAGTAGACACTGGCTACGTTCATGGCCACGGTTATAAGAGACTTTGGCTGCTCTTTATTTCTTATTTACCCCTTTAGTAGACACTGGCTACGTTCATGGCCATGGTTCCTGTCCTCGCTCGCAGCAAATATTTATGATTATCATATTTATCGATATTAATATGTATGAGCGCTCTATACTCTCTGCCTAGGCCTGCTCTGTTAGGGCCTCGGCGTGATGATATGATGATTAAAAACCCACTTGTGAAAATGAACAGTTTGTCAGTTACATTACTCAGTTATATTGCTTTTACGTCATTTACGTACGTGCCATATTCTCTGATTTTACCTCAGTTGTTAACTATGTTGACTATTTATTCAACATTAGTACTAACAGTTAAGTAGTTATTTTTTGACAGGTACTTTTATATTATATAATGTACTCCAACTACGGAAAGGATCTCTCCTTTCACAAACTAGCATCCATTTCTTAATAAGTTTCGAACTAGGTACGCGAAATGCGAAACGAACGAACAAGTCCAGTTCGCAATAACTTTACAAAGGATTCCACTTGCGCTTGAAGTCCTTTTCAATTTGCAAGTTATACTTAAACTAATCCGAGTAATTATTATGACATGGCTTGTTGCCTGCAACACAAAAATTGCAAGCACGAATCTCGACCATTCAATGAGTTTTTCTGAACATATGTACAGTGATTAGTTACACCAGGGGCTTTACAGTGAAGGAAAACACGTTTGAGTAGAAATTAAATAGATTTTTTTTTCAATTTCATTCATTCATCAACACTTGCTTCAGTAACGGCGATGGACTCGTCATCTGTCACCGTAGCCCCTTTTGTATTATTCCACTGTGGTGGCAAACAAGCATGCGGCCTGATGGTTAGCGGTTACCGCCGCCTTTGGACGCTTGCAATACCAGGGATATCACTCGCCCGTTGCCCGAATCTCTTCACGCCCTTCTTGAAGATCTCCATGAACCTAAGATATATGTATAACTGGCGGAAATTTGGTGTGTGGGACGTATATACCTGCCTACCTCTTCGGGCCTCTTATGGAAAGGCGGGAGGATATATTCTTAATATTCTATACATAAGGACTTGATAGGTAGTATTGTACAGTCAAACAAATTGGAAGACGAGCAAGTTAAAAAAACTACTCTTATGAATTTCTTCTAAGACGTATTTCAGGTGTTGTTTCATATAACGTTGCACTAAGCATACGGCACGCCGATGTTTACCGAGTTATAATTACTGTACATTGCTGACGTTATATGGCGTAGTTATTGTGCTAAAGTAAAAGGAACGAACTCAAACGAGCCAATCCGCGATTGATTTGCGGTTGAGTTCCTATGGAGGAGCTATGGAGCTCACTGATGGAACTCAACCCAACCTGGCAGCTGTGTCAGTTGCATGCGATCTTTAACTAAGCTTCAGTAATATGTCTGTCGTAGCGATTCGCTGTCTGTTTTCAAACCTGTAATGTAGACTACCTACAAATGCCATAAACACTGTTGCCAAAATAAATGTAATTTAATATGGTACCTACCGTATTAAATTACATTTACTATTATTGTTATAGAGATAATATAATTAGGTTATTAAAAACTGTTTATATTGTTATAAACAGTTTGACTTAATAAACAAATTGTTTACTTAATAGTAATAATAATACTTAATAATAGCTCTACTAATCTTGTTACGACTTCATTGGACAAACCTATTTTTTTTTACTATAACATTTTCCTGTATGCTGGGGTTTCCTATAAATGAGGTATCACAAAAAACTATTTTAAAGCGTAGCTTGATGAAACTCTAATAAATAAATAAATATAGATAAATAATAATAAATATATTATTATAGATTACTAGCTGTGCCCGCGACTTCGTCGGCGTGGACAGCTTTTTATCTTTCGTAAAAATTTATTTTTTTTATCCTATGTTACTTCTAATACCTCCAAAAGTATGTGTATAAAGTTTCATGCTGATCGGTTAAGTAGTTTTTACGTGAAAGCGTAACAAACAAACTTACATTCACATTTATAATATTAGTAAGGATATAATGGCTACTTTTTGTTTCCACTTTGTATATTAAGTCATATTATTACAAATATTATAGAAAGTTCATATCATATCATCACGCCTGAGTCCCTAACGGGGTAGGCAGAGAGTATAGAGCGCCAGTTCTCTCTAGACTTATATACCTCTTTCGCTACGTCGACGTTCATCAGTCTCTTCAGATGGTTTCCAGTACTTAGTAAGTTGTTCTAGATTTTTCTGCATGCACACTATGAAACTAAAACTTTGCCCTCAATGAAAATATTAATAAAGGGCATTCAGTATTTATTGAGTTTGATGTGTTTACGAACGTTTATTTGTTTCATTGACATAAACAAAGTCCGTGCAGTCCGCGCGAAGACATCTCTCTAATCGCATGGATCAAACCAATCTTCAATCTCATGGTTTATCCTTAATCCTTACTAATATTATAAATGTGAATGTAAGTTTGTTTGTTACGCTTTCACGTAAAAACTACATAACCGATTATCATGAAAGTTTGTACACATATTCCTGGAGGTATAAGAAGTAACATAGGACTTTGTATTGAAAAAAAAACATTTTTACGGCTGAAAAAAGCCGGTTTACTGATTTTTTTCTATGGTGATGGCTTATACATAGGATTAAGACCTAGGCTACATTTGAATCCCGAAAGATTCAAAGCTCTAATATTATAAAGGCAAAAATATGTATGTTTCTCTTTCCACGCGGGCGAAGCCGCGGGCATAAGCTAGTAATATTATAAATGTGAATGTAAGTTTGTTTGTTACGCTTTCACGTAAAAACTACTTAGCCGATCATCATAAAACTTTGTACACATATTCTTGGAGGTATTAGAATAGTCATGGTGGAGTAACGGCGATGGACTCGCCATCTGTCACGTTGGCACCTAATATACCTCTGGCGGAAAGTGGGTGTGTGGGTATTACCTATACACCTCTGCCTACCCATTCGGGGACCCTTGTGGGAAGGCGTGAGGATATATTATTATTATTATATTATTATATAAATGACACGAAGAAAGTATTTATAGTTTTATTGATTGATGAATAATAAATCCTGCAATCCTTTCATGGCGTTCTACACCCTACGAAGTCCTAGCAATATTCACCCTACCTAACTGCTTCGCTGAAAAACGTTGTGAAACATTATTGTTTGACTCCCTCCGAATTTATTTTTAATTTTCAATGACGTGGGAGGTCTTAATAAGCAACGCTTTTTACGTAAGTTGTACGGGTTCGCGGACAATTAGCACGAGGCACGAGGCCTCCGCACATCTCTGGAGTTTCATGGTTACGCTCATTAAAGCCTACTCAAGTCTGGTACTTGCGTCCCCTGTAAGAACTTTTTAACCACGGAATGTGAATTAACAAATTAATGGATAAGCTAATGTTTATTAATCATTATCACGACGAGTGCCTCAAGGGGTAGATAAAGAGAACTGACATTCAAAGTCAATTTCAACGGATTATTAAGGATAAGTATTTTAAGATTAAATGTGTGATTTGTTTCAGGATATATAATGTGTTCATACAAGTACAAAGTATCCAAGTGAGAGTTCTTTAAAGCTTCTGAGGTGCAGAAGTGCTTACAGAATGTTCCTCAAGTGCTAACAATTTAGCCGCTACGCAGGAACGTGAATGAATCTCTGCACTTTGAGAATCTAGCGATATAAACCAAATTCGATTCGACGTTCTTACATAATCTGTAGGTATGTGCATCCTTACACACCAAAGAAGACATAGTTGTAAATTCTGCGGGCGGCACGAAAAATATAGTTCTGAAAAGTAAAATTTCATATGGAGTTCATACAATCCATCTACGTACTCGCAACAACGTTGATACAGTATTTGAATCATAGCCCTAATGCAGTGGAGGTCTTGTCTGGGTAAAAAATGTCTAAATGTGTAGTTAAAAATCATAATGCTTCAAAAGTACCCTTCCAGAATTTCGTAGTTTCGTGTTTGTCGGATCCAGAGGATTGGGGCGTGGGGTGAGCAGCGAAAGTAACGTGACGCGGCCCACCTGTACCGCTGGGGTGGGCTGCTCGGCGTATATAAACTCTGACACAGCCTCAACTTACACAGTTAAGTCAGTTCCAGCGTCTCTGCTTGTGGAACGGTCGCTCCCCGCCCCACCATGCGAGGGATCTGGAGCCAAGTGGTCAGTGTTCAATTCATTTAACCACGGGTGTTTATTTTTCTTAACGCGAATATTAATATTTAAGTGCATTCGTATAATTTTGGTTCAGCGGTTTTTTGTGAACCAAAGTCGAAGGGGAAAATAGATCGTTCTTATTCCCGAACATTTCTTTTATGGTGGGATTTCCTTAAAGTAGTTTCTTATAGTTTGACACACGAGCGGGAAATTTAGCTTAAAATTAGATCTATGGGCACAGAAATATAATAATTAATAATTTAATTCTAAATATCATTTACTTCGTTATAAAGTGCAATACTCTCAATATGTGCCAGCACAGGTAGCACGACTAATATTGGCACTACGAAAATATACATACACTTCTCGTCACAAACTTTATTAGCGTATTCAATTAGGAGTATCCAAATAAATAGGATAGGACTTTATGAAATGTATAAAAGCTCGATGTACTATTCCATACCATCTCTTATCACAACCTCCATATTATAATTGACATAATTAGTACTTAATATACTCGTCATTTTCAGTTTTTTATTCACTTAGTCAATAATCACGCTAGATATTTACCTGAGATAGGAGGTTTATAGCATACGCAAAGTCAACACGCCCTCTGAACATCGCTAGACGTTGCATCTCGATTAGTACCATCCACTTACGCAACCTTCTTCCGCTTCGTCGGGTCACAAACAACGATCTTGCTTTGGTCAAGAAACATATAATTACGTGTACAAGTAGGTCTAGTGAGCATAATAAACTTTATTAGGTAAACTTTATGAATATGATACGTTACACAATGTTGTGCGGAAATATTAAATTGTTTTGATCGCGACCCTTTTGTGACAGTTTGTTCATGTTTCCATATTATAATCTAACAACTAATATTGGGCTTAATCTTTTATTAGGTAAAGTCAGGTAATCAATATTTTTCCTTTTTTTATTACCACTAAGGTATTAAACTAATGCGTAACCTACCTGTTGTACATATATTGAAATATAGATCCAAATTTATACAAATTGGTAGGTATGTATGTATAAGAAATAGTAGGTAGATATAGGTGTCGATCGGTATTGTCACCAATGTCGCCGGCATTGTCGCGTCCAGTTGTATAACTGTTGCATAATGTAAGTCGAGTGTTGTATTGTTATTATAGCTCCATGTGTGAATTACGCTAATGAACCAGATGCACTTTCACGGGGATTTTCACTGCCTCCTTGCGTAAGCCGGTCACGAATTTGCAGGACACAAACTTGTGTTGTTGACCTTAATACACGGATCGCAACAAGTACCTAATTTGAAATCAGTGACACGGTTTCAAAATTACCACTTCTTTAAGAGTGTGGTTCATGTTAGGCACAAAAATCAATAATGCCCTCTGTGGCAATTTACTTTATGGTATTGATGATGCTTTTTGAATCAATTTATTCACAAATTATAGCAATAACAGGTCATACATCAGTCAAATAATATGTTATTCGTGTAGGTAATGCTTTCACTGTGGCGTTAAGTGTATTACATGTGAGTTATTTAGAAGGCTCTAAGCGTGAATTCCTCTCCGATTACTTCCTACAGCGGCCAAACGAGTCGATCGAGGTCCAGCCCCCACCGGGCTTAGACAACTACTCGTCTTAAGTTCACTTTCTTTTTATGATTCACATTAAACGCTGTTACGCAACGATCTTTGGTACAACTGTTTTAATTTATATAATCGTTATCATGGGTATCAGTGAAACTGTTGTTTATTACAGATGCTAATCACGATTAACCGAGCGCTGACTATTCCGGCGCTCGTTGTTACTTCTATGTTGTATGACTTCATAATTGTGATTGTAATTTGATCCTAAGCCTGTTTTTAATTTAAGCTTGATATGCATATATGCTATGCGATTTATTACGTCATGTGTATAATATACTGCCTGTGAATACTGCTTGAGGTTATTAATCAGCTGTGCGAAAAATTCTAACGTAATCGTAACAATTTTATAACCGTAACTGTCTGTTTGTTTCAGATTACCTTAACGGTAATTGTTCAAATCGCTCTAGTATCGGGCAAGGCGCTGATACAACAAACACAGCAACAGTTGGAACAGAAGTCTGGCAAAGCTATAGCTCAGAATCGCGTCGGCTACGACTACCCGGCGCCACCTTCCGACCTCATCAACCCATTCCAGGACAACGTAGGGGATTTGAATGGTGAGCACGACCAACAGTTTGCCCTTGATCACCATGAAGAGCATGATGACCATGACGACGACCACCATGACCACCACGAGCTGCATAACGGACATAACATCGACAACGACCATCAACATCATGATCACCACGACCCGGGATATTGGAAAAAGAAACTCATATGGAAAGTTGGCTGGAGGAAAATCTGGAAGCCATCCAAAAAACGGATATACAAAAAGTCATGGAAAAAGATATGGAAGCCCATATGGGTACCAACTAAAGTAGCCGTGTGGAAGGAAATAAAAGTACCAGACTGGAAAAAGATCTATAAACCAGTATGGAAACCTATCAAAGTCCCAGCTTGGAAACAAGTGAAAGTTCCAGATTGGAAGAAGGTTTCTGTTCCTGTGTACAAAGACATCGTCGTACCTGGCTGGAAGGAAATTCAAGTTCCTGCTTGGAAGAAAGTCTGGAAACCAGAATGGGTGAAGGTCGGCATTCCTGGTGAAAAGTATTTGGGTAAGGATCACGATGGATGGGAGTATACTTCTCATGATTTATGGAAAAAAAAACTGGTTTGGAAACCTCTTTGGAAAAAATACTGGAAACCTGCCAAGAAACAGATCTGGATACCCGATAAAAAATTAGTTTGGAAAGATGAATGGAAACAAATTTGGAAACTGGAAAAGAAGCAAATTTGGGTCGATGACAAGAAACTGATATGGAAAGAGGCCTGGCAACAAATATGGAAGCCATCCAAGAAACTAATTTGGGTACCTGACAAGAAACTGGAATGGAAAGAAGCTTGGAAGCCAATCTGGATTCCGGACTGGAAGGATATCTGGGTTCCAGGCGTGAAAAAGATTTGGAGGCCAGTGTGGATATCCGAGTGGTTTCCCTCACCAGATCATCATGAACACGTGCACGAATCCCATGGATGGGACAGAAGCGACAATAACACAGCGCCAAGCCAAAAATCGGTAGTACTGGCACGGCAACAGCAGACATCGCAACAACAGCAGCAAGCGACATGGTCATTCCCAAAATAATTTATTAATGCTTTTAATGGTTTAGGTTAAGCGAATATGTGTCTGATCTCAGGGAAATAAACCCTGATTATCGGATTTTATCCATAGAATGGCTGCCAAGCCAAAGAAAAGCCATAAGAAGACAAAGTCTATACAAAACTATAGTAAATTCGTCCACTCAAGGGAACATTTTTATAAGCGCTGCAATAGTGCAGTCAGTGATGATAGATGCTTTTTACGGTACGACAGCGTTGGCGGCCCCCAAATATGCGGGGCCCGTAGCATCTGCTATTCTTAGCTACGTGGCTAGTCCGCCACTTGGGCCGTAGAGAGTTTGTATTCAAACCATTTACATCATAGTACCTTATAAGCGATGCGATATTTTGAACCGGCACTGCGATGATGACTTGTCGTTAACGATACGACGTGCATCATAGTGATAGTCAGAATATGATGCAAGTTGTATCTTCACTTCGTATCCTCACTTAACGTTTATAGAAATTGTAGCAGATAAAGTTGTTACTTTTAAAAAGCCTCTAAAAGTATTTAATTAATTAATGTTTGATGGTTACTATAGTAAAATGTGAGCTGTGTGAGCGTGTATGACCTGTATGTTATTGTGAGAGGAAAAATACCTCATGTTGTTCTGTATTGTTGTTGTCTTTGTCGTCTGTACCCACTGATGCTTTCTTTGTTTTTATTGCTAAGTTTTTATATATTGTAAGTTTTAGTTCATAAATGTAGCGGAACCAATGAAATAAACTATAATGGCGTAACGGACATTTTATTTTATCATCATCATCATATCATCACGCCAAGTCCCTAACGGGGTAGGCAGAGAGTATAGAGCGCCAGTTCTCTCTAGACTTACATACCTCTTTCGCTTCGTCCACATTCATCAGTCTCTTCATACATGCTCGTCGGTTTCGAGTACTCTTAACGTTCCCGTCCTTCAGAGTCCGATTAATAAATAATCATTTTATTTTATAAAATGATTATTTATCACATTATTGTTATTCTTACGCCTTCCCGCAAGGGTCCTCGCAGGGGTAGGAGGCAGAAGTGTATAGGGAGTACGCACACACCCGCATTCCGCCAGAGATATATTTTTGGTACTAACGTGACAGATGGCGAGTCCGTCGCAGTTACTCAAGCCCGACTATACATACGCATTTGGATTTCTTCTCATGTGTATACAGGTTTTACTCTCGATGTTTTCCTTCACCGTTGAGCTCGTGGTATGACTAATAATTGTACTTAAGTTCATAAAAACTCATTGCTACAGTCGGGATTCGAACTAGCGATCTTTGTGTTGCAGGCAACTACTCAAAACACTCGGCCACCACGCCTACAATCCGCAAATCATTTCATTTCATAATATAAAAACATTTCATATAATTTCAAATGGTTCAAATGGTTCCGAATGCATTCTGGTGAATGTATATTGTTTGTTTACAATCCAGCAAACAAGTTATATGTGTTTGTGTGTGCGTATGAGGCAGTAATGGGTCTAGAAGATTTTGTCTGTCACAAAATTG
Source organism: Drepana arcuata (assembly GCA_016069955.1). Classification (NCBI taxonomy): domain Eukaryota; kingdom Metazoa; phylum Arthropoda; class Insecta; order Lepidoptera; family Drepanidae; genus Drepana; species Drepana arcuata. Next base: position 22,703 of record JACCPG010006717.1, on the reverse strand, counting down.
GCCACATATAAACGTAAACAAAGGAACAACAACAACTCAAATGTATTTATATAAAAAGCTAACTAAAATAACAAAACACGTGAGACTATCTGTGGGAAGCAATCGGTGCTTTTAAAATGTAATAAGTGGAACATAGATACTACAAACTAACATAATATTTTGTTTTCTACATTGACTATTTTACCTGGAAAAATCCAACGATCGAATTTTCAATTTCAACTGTAAATAATTGTTCTGATAGCCTACGATACTTTGAGTGTTATTTGAAGTATTTTAAAACATGTTACCCACACAAACATGCCCTTTATATAAATATCCTCATGCCTTCCCACAAGGGTCCCCGAAGGGGTAGGCAGAGGTGTATCGGTAGTACCCGGAAGACGGAAAGTGGGTGTGTCATTTTCCGTTGGAGAAAGAGAGAGTTCAGAGATACTTAAGTTCAGAAAAACTCATACAGTCGGGATTCGAACTTGCGATCTTTGTGTCGCAGGCAGCTACTCGAACCTCTCGGTCACCACCGCTTTTTTCGCCATAGCTATACATACGAATTCAATACTTATTTTTCATTGGTCTATCTGGTTTGTTTTGCCAACAAAGGCATCAATCAAGCGTAGTTGGGCCAGCCGAGTGACAAAGGGCAACCGTATAGTAGCGATTGATAGCAATTCCGGTGTATCGGGACGTCAGTAAGCAATTGGTGGTTTTGACCAAAATGTTAAACTCGGGGAAATAGTATTCCAACGAGGCCTTAACAAGGTAGGCAGAGAGAGTAGAGCGCCAAGTTTCTCGAGACATATATAGACTTGTCCAAATTACCGTAAATTACGTTGTCGTGCTAAATAAAAAAAAACCTCTTTCGGGTACTTTATCGGTATAAATACGTTTATATATCTCACACCTTCCCACAAGGGATCCCGAAAGTGTAAGAATTGTTTAAAAAATCCCACTTTTCGCCTTAGATACCTATATTTAGGTGACAACGTAACAGATGGCGAAACCGTCGCTTTAAGCGCCACATTGGTTACAGTTACATTAGACGGATTAGATACAGAAACGAATTAAAACGGGGCGTCAGGGTTAGAACCTACAATCTTTGTTTTGCCAGCGAATATGTTAAACCACTCGGCCACTATGGCTCTTTGATAAGTTCTATATTTTATAAATAAATGGTTTTCGTACTGTACCGTTCAAGTTATATTAGTTTTCTAGCCCATTCTGAATTTCTGAATTTTGCCACATTTAAATTTTTGTGCAAGGTATTTGACATTGGCATTTACACTGTTCGCGTTTGCTTTCGCGCATCGCATTTCAATCATTCGCATCGCATTCGCAATCAAACATGATATTCGACACTTACAATTATGCATTAACTTTGACGTCAATCTAATCAAATATATATGTGACACCACAAATAATTCATTTACCTCTTCTTAATGTTACAGAGTTGCTACAATGTATATTATTTAGAAGAGGCGAATAAAGCAGGCATAATTAAATGAATTACTGCACATATACTCAAATATATCACATTCGCGGACATGGCAATCAGCAACATACAACATTGTACATATCAAGACTTAGCCAGGGAAACGGGAAATAATAAAAAAACGCTCGCAAATTAAAGAAAATATAATTATAATCAAAGTAATATGGGTTTATAGAGTTACATGTGTCTGGTTAGAAAATATAATTATAATCAGAGTAATATGGGTTTATAGAGTTACATGTGTCTGGTTAGATAAAGTAAAGTTCAACAGTAGTTGAATATTTCGTTGATGTAGCAGGGTTTCAAGCAGCACTCGCTGATAACGTCGGCCTCGTGCTTGCGGCGCTCTGCCTCCGAGCGTTCGGTAGTCTGGTTGCGGACCAAGATCACCTCTGGACCAAATATATGTCACTTTAGTTACTATAAGTATCTTATCTGACCCTTAATCGAATTAAGAATAGATACGAGGAGGATGTACTGAATACATGCATCACAATGATTGTTCGCTACGGACAGGGATCTAACTACTTTACTATTAGCACTGATGGGATGTCCACGCCATGCCTGGAGCCTGGTAGCAGGTCTGTACGGCTAGAAGTACATTAAACTTACTTTTCTATCTACTCATGTCTGCAGTGTGATCAGAGCGCGAACCGCCCTGCGCAGGTGAACGTGCCAAGTAGGCTACAATTTTGATTTGAATAAAATTTGCTGGTGATATGTTAAAGTACCAATATATTACTTACCATTTGTAGGCAGCACGTCGGATACATTACCGCAGTACATCATGCGGGCCTTAGCGATGTAGCGCATACAGGCGTCCAACTGGCCCTGCTGCGATTGGGTGATGCCGCTCACCGCCAACAGGACGCATGTTACAAACACCAAATTCGCCATCTGACAACACAATGGAAATTTAATTTGTTATTTAAAATTTAATTTTAATTTACGACAGCTTCGCAGCCCTCACCCGCATCCTATTATTTCACAAAGAAAAGTAATTAAAACTAAGTTTTTTATAGCAAAATAAACTCATATTAAGCCACCCGGAACCCCGACTGAACAGTTTTTTTTCGGTTATATACATGTATATGAAAACATAGGACTGAACCAACCTTGATTAAACTACCCAAAAGCGAATTAAAATTTGTGGTAGTAGTTTTCAGCCCGATTAATAAAATCTCTATCTAAGTCTACGTTTTTTAATCATAATAATATTAACAGCTTTGTTTGCTATTCGCGGGAACGTAAATTAAATTTGATTTCATTCTGTGAAAAGTACTAAAGGATTTACCAATAAAAATATTCTAAAATATTAAAACTACTTACTATTGCTACCTGAAAAATCGCGGCAAATAATGAGATCAAAATTAAGATTCAAATTATTTGGAAATAATTAAAGCTCAAAAATTCTTGAAAATGTTTATCAAATATTCTTGAAATGATCTAAAACCCAAAATTTGTGCGTCTTCGTAACACATGCAGGACTAGTCTCGATAACAAATTTATTTAATTAATACCATTTAATTACTCACGTTATTCACAAACTTGCACTTGCCTCGTAAGAAAATATCAAACAATGCGTAAGCTCGCTGCGGGCGAGCTTTTATACTGTTGCCCGAGGGAACCTTGAGACGACATCGCAATTAATGTTAACATATATTATTTACATTTTGTTTATGCTATCGCCCTGCATTTCGAGAAGCTTCTTTAGTGCAGCGGTCATGCGCTTGGGTTAATTCAACAAGTAGGGACCTGGGTAAAACGTAACGACCTGGGCAACGTTTCGCCAGATATATAAACAGATATTTAGGTGCGAAATGGCGAACTTGTAGTGGTACCTCTGGCGTGTCTTTACATCATCTTCGAAGTTATCCTAAGACGTATGCATGTATTACAAATCACTGTACCTTACCGGTTCGAAACTGCGCTCATAATTAAACTACAATACACGTATGGTCTACCAGTTCTGTAAGTATAAGTAATATACTTATGGTAGTGAATGAAATATACGAGAGTATATATACAAAAAATTACCCTTGACTTCGACCCGTTTTCATTATCACTCATCAAACATTTCTATTGATTTCCGATTTAGATTAGTTGACTATAACATGAAATAATAATAGAGAAAAGCAAAACACTATTCACATAATATGTTAATTTGTACGATAAATACAAAAGGACTTGGTGTCACTTAGTAAATTTGGAATATGAAAAAAAAGGGTTCTATTTGCATGCAGATGAGTTCCTGCCTGACACTTACGTTAATAGTTTTTTGAAAAATAGAGATTGGAGATAACGACCCGCTAAAGTCTCATAAATTATTTCAATGAAGATATGAAATCTCTACGCATTAAAATAGATTCTACAGATAGACAAAGCTTTATCATATTTATAAAAAAAAAATTATACATAAGATAAAGTTTACATATATAATAAATGAGCGATAAATCCCACTACAAAACGCATGTAGAAGCTAGCATAGGAAAAATAATATACCTATATACTAGCAGACCCGGCCACGCGTTACTGTGCCTAAGGTTTTTATTATATTACTTTGTAAATAAAGAAATACTCAATCCAGTCAACAGATATCGCCATCTGCTAGAATCGTTTGGAGCTAACAGATAATTTTGACTGACAAATAATAGACAAATATTTTGCAATAATAATAATATTATATACTATAAATTGAGATGTAAGCTATCCTATCTTTCAAGTTGGATCAAACTGCACACGGTGTAATTTGATTAAAATCGGTTTAGTAGTTTAGCGTAACGTGACGCGTAATTTATATATTACGAAGATATTATTTTTCCTATATAATAAAAAATATATATAAAAAAAGCCGTGGTGGCCGAGTGGTTCGAGCAGTTGCCTGCGACGCAAAGGTCGCAAGTTCGAATCCCGACTGTACCAATGAGTTTTTCTGAACTTAAATACAGTGATTAGTCACACCACGAGCTTTACGGTGAAGGAAAACATCGAGAGGAAACCTGCATAAGGCGATGGACTCGCCATCTGTCACGTTGGCACCTAATATACCTCTGGCGGAAAGTGGGTGTGTGGGTATTACCTATACATCTCTGCCTACCCCTTCGGGGACCCTTGTGGGATGCTATGCAGAGGTTATGCTAAAACGATGTTATGCAGAGGCAGAGTTTGTACCTATGTGTTCGTTTGTAGAACGCGCTTATCCCAGGAACTAATAAGCGTTTAATCCTGAAAAAAAATCGTTACGGCTACAATACCAGATTATAAATTCTTATGTCTTAATATACATCCATATATAAAATTACATCCGAAATCTCTCTTACGTCTTATAACAATAACATCTTACTCTTAATCAAGTTTAAATATATGTCCCAAGATATATTGTTATTGAGTTATTTTACAGGCATTTCGAGTAGGTACTTAGTAAAGGAAAAAGCCATTTAAACAGCCGTGAACTTTTACAACTACTTACGTAGTCCTTTGTCCTTGTCCACAAATAAATTGACATAATGTTATTAGCAATCGATTGATGCCCACTGTTAATACTAGGATATTTAACATCATAAAAGGTGTTATTGCTATTTCTTTCGGTAAAAACAGATAAAATAAGAATTAAAAAAATAATATATTATTATATATTATATATAAAAATAAAGCGTACTTTTTCGGATTATAAACATCCATATGGTTTTTATCCTTTTTTTCGTTTAAAGTACTTACGTACGTACTACTTCTACTTTGCAGTTACATAATTAACAATCTATATCTATATAGGTATGTATATAAAAATGAATCACCGAAATGTTTGTACGCGCATAACTTCCAAACGACTGCGCCAAATTGGATAAATCTTTCTTTTATGTATCCTTTATTGTCAGGAGAAGGTTTGTATGATAAAAATATAAAAAAAAAACATATATATATAATATTTCTTCTGTGCGTGTGTATGTCGCTGAACTCCTCCTAAACGGACGGACCGATTTTAATGAAATTTTCTATCTTCTCTGGTGGATTCGAGAATGGTTTAGATTCATAGTTAGACCCGACAGGTGGCGCTGCGATCTTGTTTCAGAAATAGTACATTTTCACCCAAGCGAAGCTGCGCGGGACAGCTAGTTTAAATATAAAAACAACAAAGTCATATTTGTGTTATGTGTGCTGTGCAAGTGCTTTACTGTCCTGATTTCTGAATATTTGTGCTAAAATGTGCTATCGCTAAAGGAACATAACGTTGTTTGACACTTAGATTTGTATAAAAAATGTACGCATTTCGCAAAGTTTGAGTGAGTAGGAGTCAAGAAAAAAAAATTGAAAAGTCTACGTATAATTTTAATAGATAACAAAAGATCTTATAAAGGTATGATGAACTTACATAATATAAATAATTTCAACACCAAAAGTGAGATATAAAATTGTGCTTCCTCGCGGTGGATGGCTGTGCCGTGGTCACCCTAGCAATAGGACAGAAGATGTTCCAATGAGCAAGGCATGTCGCAACATTCGGAAGCCACTTGCCTTTTGACCCTGCTCATATGACGGTTATTGGTCCGCATTGCTCGCAGACAGGCATTTGACTTCGCACTTTCCTGGTTGTTGCAATCTTGTTCCGGTAGATAGGAAGACCTCTCTATCTTGTTGTGGCAATAATATGCCAGGGTAGTTGCGAGGACTCTTCCGCAGTATACTTTTGTGTCATTCTCACCATCTGCTTGGGCCGAGCAGATGAGCAAAGCCAAAATAAAGTACTGAATATTAATCATTGCAATGGTAAGGAATATGTTACTGCGCTGAGTGCAGAGACAGTATGTAAGCGCGGGGTTGGAATTTTCAGTTTTATACCCGATTTTACTCATGTGTGTGGTCTTCATTAGTCGCTTTTCCTGATGTGTGAGATTAGTAGACACGTGACGCTATACGGGTGGCTTTCTTGCATATTGGCGTGTACCTACTTATTGAAAGTAAATAAATAAATACTCGGGGACAATTCCACACAAATTGACCTAGTCCCTTTATTCTTATTAATTATCTTAGTTTATTCTTTGTAAAACTAAATCATCATATACAGGACTCATGTTCAGGACTAGCTGTACCCCCGCGCTGTTTCCCCCGTGTAAAATATTATTTCTATAGTTTTTAATAAACAACTCAATAAAATATTACGCGGTTGAAACCGCGGGGCTCAATTTATACGTTATTTTAGTCTATTCCGCAGCGAACGTACCTTCCCCGTTTTTGGAAAAAAAAACAATGATGTCTAATTAGTCGTAGCGTGATGTTATATAATTCAATAAATGGGCTATCCAACGCACAATATTTTTTCACTTGGAGGCAGTAGTTCCCCCTTAAATGCTAAGCCGTATTACATACAAAATAAATAGTGTTCCATTTCTTATTTAAACCATGAAACAAATGTATTAATTCCCAACATCAAATAATCGCCAACATCTATTTGACACGAATTACATGAAACGGTACCGCGACCACTGTGCGGTTATATTATTATGTATAAGACGTTCATTTACGCCGCATTTAGCTACAGCTTTGATAGCTACCATATATATCTTAAATCACATTTTATAGATTCATTACACTACATACAGAGATGGTTTGGCCAAGTTTATAAGGCGAGTGTGAATTAAAACTGTTGGAAAGGGTAGAACCAAAGCGGACGTTTCTAGACCAAATTAGGGACCTCTTGAAAAAAGGCCAGTTCAAGAGTAGGTACCCTAAGCCGAAGATCATGTATGAAGAGAATAATTATAGTGAACGAAGCGAAAGAAGTATGTAAAGATCGTAGCAAGTGGAAATAAGTGGTCTCTGGCTACGGGAGAGAGATGATAAGATACAGAGCCGTGGTTGCCGAGTAGTTCAAGTATTTGCCTGCGACGCAAAGATCGCAAGTTCGCATTCCGACTGTACCAATGAGTTTTTCTGAACTTAAGTACAGTGATTAGTCAAACCATGAGCTTTACAGTTAAGGAAAACATCGAGAGGAAGCCTGCATACTTCTGAGAAGCAATTCAAAGGCGTATGAATGTAGTCGTGCTCGAGTAACGGCGATGGACACACTAACTGTCACGTTGGCACTTTAAAATAAATCTCTAATAGCTTGGACCGGAAGAAGTGCAATGCTAAGTTGTAGGTTTTCACGCTTCGCAAAGTTTAAGCAGCTTGCTTTAACTTGTTGCCTTAAGTATTTTACAAAGCATCCGCAGGTCTGCTTCGAGCCGTTCTAAAATCGAATCTCATTTAGAATGTATTTATATTATCGACGAATCCGCGGGCATAAGCTAGTATGACATATATGTGATAATGCGATCTGAGCCAGGATTGAAATAGGCTCAATTGATCAAAACCGTTGAATGATTACACGGATATAGGTGGTATATTAAACTACTTTAAAGACGAATTCGTACCACCAGACCAGTAGGTACATACTCATTTTTATATATATATATATATATATATATATATATATATATATATAGCTAGTGACATTGATAATGTCGTTAATTCCTTATTTCTAGCGGTGGTCGGGCTTTGGTCGGGAAGTGTTTCAAGTTGTCATGATGATAGTTTACTAACCCATGATCCTTGTTGGTCTAAATAAATGATATTTTATAATTATATTTTATTTATTCGTCAAGTAATTTATAGTACCTTATTTATTTTCATTAACTGAATTACATACATATTCAGACCAGATTATTGTACAAAAAACTTAATCTCCTGTACAAAAATAAATTAGTTCTACCTCCATGTTCTTATCATGAATGTTCTTATTAAAATACAACCAATCCACTTAATGTAATCGCAATGTAACAATTGTGTCAACCCGTGAGTTACAGAATAACAAACAGAGATAATTTTCCATATGTGTATGTACAATTAAATTTATTATCACACTATACAGGATGTAATCGAACAATTCAGCATTGCAAGGGTTGATTAAAATAGCCGCAATCATGTATGATTGATAACGCAGCAGACTGTTTCACTCCTGTAACAATAACATACCTAATAATAATAATAATAAACATACATACTGATGAATATTGTCAGAAAATGTTGCACTTATTAATTATACATTATATAACGATCGCCGGACTATCAATGGATCGAACACTCAAGAACGGGAACTCTCTCTGCCTACCCCGTTGGGGACTCGGCGTGATGATATGGATATATATGCATGTATGATACAATCTCCAAAGCTACCCTAGAGACCTGATCGTGTTACCTACTCATAGCACCTAAAGCTTGGAAGAACCTTGGGGACAATTTAAAGGGAGCTATTTACGCTTTAAACTATCTCATCTACAGCATCTACAGAAAATCTTTGATTATATGCAACCTAATGGCATTAGGTACTTCTGAGTAGTTGACGTTACCGTCATTACGTCTGATGAGTACCTGCTGAGGTTTCCCAAATCCTTAGAAGAATGGAATGTTTGCGCTAGGGGACGGGGATACCTGACAGGATACGGAGGACGGTTTGTTCCTTATGCAGCCCCGCAACTAAGGATAAGGTTACCCACGAGTACATTATCCGCGAGTGATACCCCCGCTACAGCAAGCTAGTATAGGCTACGGTTGCCGCTTGCCATCAGTAGTATTAGGATCAGACCACTTTCTTTGTATATACAGAATAGACAAATGCATAACAATCAATGTTTATTAAGAATGGTACAAAATTCGAACATAATAAACAAATTACCCCTCAAAATATCTTTATACTTCACCCTGTTGCACTGCAGAACGCAGTCAAGCACTCTAAAAATAGCTCATGATGATATCAAAACAAAATAATTCACAACGTATTTAAGTAAGTACCTAATGGTTATGACTACAGTATTTTTAACGAGCAACTTCGACAGTTTTAAAACAAATTCCTTTATCAAGTCGTAGACTCTTAGTACTTTTTGACACTAAAGCACTAAATAGACAATTGCATCAAAAGTTACTTACTTCATATTTTACAAGGGTCATCAAAGTATACACCTATGACCCATGACTGAAACTAGATGATGTTACATGAAACTAGAAAACCTAGTTTTATATAACAGCAACCCATTATAATAACCACTATAAATAACAAAGTAATTACGAAGATCGAAACATACATATTCTTTTTTTATTGTCAGACTGATTGATACACAGTCTGAGTAAAATAGTTTCTCTTGTATTTCTTGTTATTAATTACACCGACAATGCAATCTGTTTCATTTGAAATGAAATGTTGACAATATATTATATTGAGACGGTGTAAGGAACTGTTGACTTTAAGGCGACGTTCCTTATTTACCACGACTGTATATCATTAGTAATAAAAATTGTATTTAAGTTGTTTGTTGTTGAAATGCGTACATGTTTGTGCCTGTGCCAAAACGGGTCAGATTATAAATATACATGGCCTCAACAATGACCTCCATACAAAGTCTCCTGTTTGTGTATATATTACTTATCATTCAACACTTTGACCCACAGGTAATATCAACGTATAGGTACTTATACTTTCCATACAACGGTAAACAAAATTTATAAAAATAATTTGTCCGTCGGGGAAGACATTGACAAATCTTACATCTACAAGAAGTAACAAGTTATTAATTATTTTTATATATTCCTATGTAAAACTTGCGGCACTGTTTTATACCTACCTGTATGAACAGATCAAATTTAACCCGGTTGAAACTGCCGGGCTCAGCTAGTATGTCAATAAAATTGTTCATTATGATCTAATACTACATACCTCTTCCATTTCTTGTCTCTCACAGGGTAGTCAGAAAAGTAGAGCGTTACATTGTAGTAATTCTTAAAAGAACACTGTAACATTTTCAATAATTTTATGGCTATATTCGTAGATAAAATTGCAACGTTGTTTTTCAAATTACATTTCCGAACACTAACACAATTATTTAGGTAGTCCATATGCTAAGGTAGTTTATTTTATCGATTCAAATGCTAGGGGTTTCAAGGAGCAAAAAATGTACCACGTACGTCGACAAGGAGGGTTTTTCTTGATCGTTACAAATTGTTCCACACGAGCAAAGCCGCGTGTACAGGTACTTGAACAATATCACCCAGTTTTTAAGCTCACGTTAGAATACCAATAAATATTACAACGTTTAAATAATTGACATGCTTTTACAAAATACATACTCGCGAAGCTGGGCGAGTCAGGCTGGGGTGAAAAAATTAAAGTTCCTGAAACACGATCGCAACGCCACCAGTCGGTTGTCCAATTGTGTGTTTTTACCGAGGAGTTCACACACGCGCAAAAAAGTAAAATGTAAAAAGTTCTTCTGTGTAGTCCAAATTTTCACGTCAAAACTTCTGAACCGGGTCTGTAAACGCGATCTAAATTCAATTGTCCCAGTAGCCTGACTACCCGACCAAATATTATGTAATGGATTGAAGTGACTGATGATACTTTAAGCAGCTTGATCTCGACGAAATGGCGGAAAAAGTCTCTGAAAGGTCACCTGTGATGGTGCAATGACCAAACATGTTATAATCTTCCTACAAAAAAATATTAAATTAGAGTTATACTATAAATTAATTCAAAACATACTTCGGATATAAAATACCCTAGGAATTTATTCGTATCAAATAGTCGTCTTTTAATGCGATCTCGAGTCTCACTGAGTCCAAAGACTGAAAAGAAATACAATATCTTTGTAACCTCCAACACAGTTAATTTTCTTTGAAAAGCATTTAAATCCCCTTCTAGAATTTTAATTTCGCTGCGAGCAAAGTTCATAATATAGTATTACAAATACAACATTTATTGTCTTCAGTCTGCTACGGTTTCAAGACTTTCAAGTATTAAATAGTAGTCTTGGTTCAAGACTAAGCAATCGGCGGTGACAAAATTAGCTTATGGGCTATATCACAAATTTCTCGAACTGATTGTATGCATAATTGTATGTAAGTCAAGAAACAAGAATTCTGCTGGAAACAGTCGAGAATAGAAGAGGAAATATGATAGGCCTTCCTTAGAAACATCCTACAAGGAAAGGTAGAGAGGAAGAGAGGAAGAGGAAGACCAAGATTAACATACATGGGTCAGATCAAAAATGTCTCTCATGACGTATAAGGAGGTCAAGGAGGTTGCGCTGGACAGAAGCGAATGGAGGGGACTGCATCAGAAACGCCGAAGAGAGCCCAGCTCTTAAATTTGTGATGATGAATTGTATACAGACGCAGTATCGGGCACCAGCTATAAATATATCAAGTTAAAAGTATATTCCACGCGCATTATAGAATAAACGAATGCAGTAGCTCGTAAGCAAGCAAGCAATGTGCGGCGTAACGATATTAGATCGAATCCGCAATGAAGAGATTCGCAAATCAACTGGCGTGAATGAGGGAGTGATTGTAAAGATGAAGAAAGGCATGTTACGTTGGTTTGGACACATAGAAAGGATGAGTGAAGAAAGATTGACGAAACAGATATACAAAGCAAAAGTGTGTGCAAGAGGAGGCAGAGGAAGGCCACGTTCCAACTACCTAGATCAAATAGATCGGAGTCTCAAGGACGGAAACGTTAAGAGTACTCGAAACCGACGAGCATGTATGAAGAGACTGATGAATGTGGACGAAGCGAAAGAGGTATGTAAGTCTAGAGAGAACTGGCGCTCTATACCCTTTGCCTACCCCGTTAGGGACTTGGCGTGATGATATGTATGTATGTATGTAGTAGCTCATTTGATAAGGTGGGATAATTCCATTTGCAATTACTGTACCTATTAATTGCAAGTTCATACGTTGAACCTTTTTTTGATAAGGAAACGGCAATGGCCTTTAGTGTACAATAACAAATTAATGATCCAGACACTCCTGGCAATCTATTTGCGTATAATAATATTGTGCGATAAGTGGCTTATCCACTTACTACTGTACTTATATAGAACCAGCCATGTTTATTCACTGCTTACTAATAGAATATTCCAGATTTTGTGAAATATTCTTCCTTATAGTTTGAAGTGTAAGTTTGCAACCTTCCACTAATATTTGAGTTTTATCGGTACACACTGATTACTTATCCTTCCGAATAGAAATTCGTGGGGCGCGTGGAAGGCATTATCATCTATACTCATAAATGAAAAGTATTATCACTTTTAGTACATATTGTATTAAAGCATATAATATTTTGTAACTATGGGATGTTACTTTCTCAATCCCGCGCCCACGGGTAAGGTTATTTATTTATAATTCATTTAATTATTATACATACAGAAATAAAAAAAATGAACGTAAAATGCACATATTCAAAGGAACAAATATTGTTTAATTAATTAAACGAGAACCCTCGCATACCTACCTTTACCTACTTCAATACATACAAACGTATATACCTTAATGTATATTTTCTTTTTGAAACGTTGAACATTTAGACTAAAGCAAATAAACATTAGATATGCGATTTATTAAATTGGCCTATTTTTATTAAATTAACTGGAATCGGATCCCGATGGATCCGATTCCGAGTCTACTGGCTCTTTCTGTTTATAAGCTAGACATGTTTTCAATCAATCGGTAATTGAAAATAGGTAACATATATACATATCATCACGCCGAGTCCCTAAGTAACAATCAATCGTAAATTAATTAATTTTATAATAGAATAATACTAATAATTATACTTAGTAAATATGAACAATCTATACTTACTAATATTTTTATACATACATACATATCATCACACCAAGTCCCTAACGGGGTAGGCAGAGAGTATAGAGCGCCAGTTCTCTCTAGACTTACCTCTTTCGCTTCGTCCACATTCATCAGTCTCTTCATACATGCTCGTCGGTTTCGAGTACTCTTAACGTTCCCGTCCTTGAGAGTCCGATCTATTTGATCCAGGTAGATATCATTCACGCCAGTTGATTTGCGAATCTCTTCATTGCGGATTCGATCTAATATCGTTACGCCGCACATTTTTCATTTCGAAGAGATCGCATCTCAACTGCATTCAAGCTATTTTCATACTTCCTCTGACATACCCAGGATTCGCTGCCATACAATAAGATAGGTACCAATATTGCGTTGTGGACAGCAACTCGAGCATTCTTGCTCAGACTTTTACTGCCCATCAACGCCGACATGGCTCCATTCACCTTATTTCCGGCAGTTATCCTTCTTTCAATATCTTTTTCATACTTTCCATCTCGTGTGAACATGCTTCCTAGATATACTTCTAGATATACTATCTTTCCTCTCTATAATATGTTTATATTAATTTTATAAAGAGGAAAGATTTGATTGTTTGTTTGTTTGTACTGAAAAGACTCCGAAACTACTGGACCGATTTGAACAATTCTTTCACCATTGGAAAGCTACATTCACCCTGATTGATATAGATTATATTTCTTTTATAGAAACATCTTATGTCCATCCGTGCGAAGCCGGGACCGACCGTTAGTGTACAATAGTTTCATAAAGATATTATGAGACACTATATAATAATAATATAATATATTATATTATTATAATATATTATATTATTATACAGTGTTACTTTATTATGAGACACTGTTAAGAACATATGCAATGCAATGTGCTTTGAAATGTCAATTATTGGAATGTCAAAACTTATTGATTGATTTGTGATTATGGAAATAGGTAGAAAGGAAGAGGGAGAACACAGAGATATCAGATGGTTGTGATCTAACCATGAGAGAAAAAACACATTACGCCGACGGCAGAAAGTATGGGATAAGGGCCTGCTACTGCTGCTAAAGAAGTAGAAGCTTGAATAACGGCGATGGACGCGCCATCAGTCACGTTTGCACATAAGATATATCTGGTGGAAAAGTGGGTGTGTGGTAACTACCTACAAACTGTATGTGTATATAATAAATATAGAAAAAAATTAAGATGACAATAATTGGGCTGATGGCGAATACTCAAACCACCCGGCCACCACGGCTCTGACACCAATAAAAGGGTAGTTTACATTATGGTTAGGTTAGGTTAGGTTATATTATGATAGATCACTGTGTTCTGCATTAGCTGCCTGATGCGGTAGGTTAGGAGCCGCTATAGGGGCGGCAGAAGCAGCGGGGCACAGCTAGTAATTAATCAAACACAACAAGGCCACTGTGTCAATTCTATATTCATAGGAATCACGCTATATATTACCGTCACGTACACTGACGTAACGATGAAAGTAACACGTGTGTTACGCCTTCTTGACTTAAAGTTACGTTATACATATATCTGGGGCCCCTTGCCACGACGGCTGATTGCAATTATAATTCAAGAATGTTCAATTGGTAGAAGTCCTATTATTAATCTGTCCTCTATCCAAGTATATTCAAGAGTGCGAAAGATCTTGAACTGCGATTGCGGTACCCAAAGGACGTGTTTTGAAGGATTTAAAAAAAACCTCATAATGTACCTTCGTTTGACATAGGAGGAAACTCTGCACACGTTTAGTAATTTTCTTGCTATATCACTAAAATACCTACTTATATCTTATATAAATATAAGAAAATATATTTTCATATTATTGCTTTGCAATTACGAGTAGTTAGAACGTACAATATACCTATTTATAGGAGATCACAATCCTTCCCGCTCTTTCATCTATATCTATACTAATATTATAAAGGTGAAGAGTTTGTTTGTTTATTTGTTTGAACGCGCTAATCTCAGGAACTACTGATTGGAATTGAAAAATGTTTGTGTTGGATAGTCCATTTCTCTATTAAGGCTATTATATATAATTATATATTATTATTATTTTTTACTTTTATTTATATATATTATATTTAGGCTATATAATATCACGCTACGACCAATAAGAGCGAAGCATAAATGAATAATGTTGCAAGAACGGGAAAAAATATTCCTTTTTGAGAGCTTCCGTTGCGTGCGCTGCGTAACGGTTTAAGTTACACAAATATCATGTATGAGAGAATTGTTCCTCTTTAAAAGTTCTAAAAAAAAGTTCTCGGCAGTATATGTCTATCTTGTAAGATTGACTCACTATAACCTTTTTTATGGCAATCAAGTCCACGATGGGCTCCTGACATCTTAACCGATTTCAATCAAATTTGCACACCGTGTGCAGTTTGATGCAACTTAAAAGAAAGGATAGCTTACAACACAATTGGACCCAAAAGGTGGCGCTGCGATCATGTTTCAGGAAATTTTAAAATAAAATTGTATTTCAATAAACCTGGGTCTGGTCTAAATTTTTAAGTAACGCACTGTAGATTATGTTCATTTTAAAACTGTTGATAGGTCACCGAGATTTTGTCTGCTCCTTCGTCCGTGGGAAATCGGACATAAGCACTAGGTGAGGCTACTTTATATAACGAATTTAGCTCTGCTTTTATGCCGATATAGAAATGAAAATATGTATTTCCCTCTTTGTTTCTTGACTGCATATTGTGGTGTTCGAAGACATGTAGCGCCATCTATATTTTCAATAACACAATAAAAACTAGCTTTTGATTAAAATAATAGTATGATGACATAAACACTAACTAAGCTATGCTGTCTATTTTTTAATAATATTAAAGGCTACTGCGCTTTGTGTGATGCACAAGGATGCCAAATAGACAAAACATACCGAAAATTATACCTAACAAATTATGTTCAACCTATCAACAAGTTAAACTTATTAAAAAAAATTAGACACATCGACTAACATATTCTATTTAATTGCTAGTGTTTCTTGAAAATCAAAAGTGTCTATACGAAACTATTACGATGCCAAACTCTAAACAGAATCAAAATTCAAAAGTCTCAAACAGAAGAAGAAGAATCATTTTAAATTAGCGCCATCGTGTCATTTATGTTGGCGATCGTTAGTCCTCTTTAAACGAATAATTCTGTTATGGGTTTTACTGATTTATTTAGTCGAATTAATAATAGATGGTACTGGTATGGTATTTATTAAATTTTTACTTTTATTTCAAACGCTTAACAGTAGGTGTGTTTTTATATTTTCCATATTTGCACACCCATACTAAGATAACTTTCCCAACCCAAGATACTATAGATACCGCCACTGTCCAGAATAACTATGATCATGTCACGATACACTGAGATTGTTAATCATCGCTAAAAAGTATCACCGTTATTAATGATAACAGTGTGCTATGAATGTCGCACGGTGGTTCCCAATTAATATAAATAATGTAAAAGCTTGTGAGGCTGAAAGAAAAAGAAAATTTTAAGTTAACGTTTATGCAATTAATAAGATAGTCAGTAGTAATATTCCTATTTCCTACAACCTAAATCGGTTTATTTGAATTTGATCAAAATGTACCTTTAGATTGGAGCTTAGCTCCTGTGGCTACGATTTAGTAGTCTGTGGCACTAGGTTCTGGTTTTTAGTCGGTCTGTGAAACAGGATATCTTTTTCATTTTATCTGTTACCCACCCTGATTGTGGGGTTACAGGAGCAGTAATCGATTTTTTGTATTTTTTTTCTATTTTATTTTTTGTTACCAATTAATTCGTTCTTCTCAGCCGCTAATATATTATTCATAGTAACATATATACGTATATTCTTTTTATTTTGTTTTATACGTAACGAATTTTAAGTACATACCTATCTGCGTATCCTTTGTTTAATGCAGCCTTTAATATCTGTCGGTAAGTTTCTGCCGTTCGAGTTTAATTCTTTCTTCTATGAATTCTGTAGTTCTAGCTAGTCAGCCTAAATCATGCTTTAAACTCTCCAACACCCCGAAAGAAAACATAAAATGGTATGAAAAAAATTGGATTATGGGTCCACCTTAGCTTAGCCCGTAATGGCAGGTTTTCCGTCGTTCTGAGCGTCCATTTTCGCTTCCAGAACTATATCATTTTTAAGAACAAAAATCTATATAATGATAAATTTGTAGCAATTTTTTGCCAAAGAATTTTAATTTCAGCTATGTGTCTTTAATAACTTTTAAATAAGGGATTTTTATGACTTGTTCTGTTTTACTATTTTTAATGATCACTGCGAAGGAGCGACTTTATAAATTAATTTATAATCTTGATTTGAGCACTGCATTTTAATAACTGGGTAGTTAGGTAATTTAACATAATAAATATTATTAACATTAAAACATTATATCAAAATTTGTTACACATTCATAAATATCATCACACCAAGTCCTCCAGAAGGTAAACAGAGCTAGTTCTCTAGATTAACATACCTTTTTTGTTCTATGTACATTAGTCTCTTCATACATGCTCGCCAGCATAATTTTATTCTCTTGTATAACAGCAATTATGAGTTTCTCAAATCACTCAAATAAAAAATTATTCTGTTGTGCCTGGAACAACATAGTAATAACTAGCCATGCCCCACATTTTCATATGCATATAATTTAATTACACCTAGTAGTATAATATAATGTGTGCAAAATTTCATCCAAGTCTATTCAGCCATTGTTGCATGATTGATTAACAAACATCACAAACTTTCACATTTATAATATTAATGGGATACAGTTCAATTTAATTCCAAATGAATGTATTCTTCAGATTCTTGTGAAATATATTTTTACCAAATTTTGCTACATTTTCCTACCTTATGTATGGATAAATTTAGGGTGTGTATCTTTTAATTTAATATACAGAATAGCAATTAAATTATATCCAAATAGTATGATATAAATAGAGATTAAGTATTTAAATATTAACTGTGCTATTTCTTAGGATACATCCTATGAACTAAAAAAAGATTACATAATTATAAAATTTTGTCTTACATTTTATTAAACTGATAATAAACAAACATTCTTTTGTTTTTCTATGTTTTGAGTTTATTTATTGTATCAGAAAATAATCCCTATGGGCATTCATATTAAATTATTAAAGTATATATAATTATACAGTATATTTATTCATTTGTAAAGGAATATAAAAACAGTAAAACTAGAAAATAGATTACTAATATCTCTGTTTTCCTTGACCACTACAAACAAAACCATTTGTGATCAGATTTTGTGTTGGTTATACCTTCTAGCATAAATATAAAAGCTTCACTGTAAGGAGCAACACAAACCAGCCCATTTTCCTAGCTCAGAAATCAGCAATGCTCTAAACCTCAGCTTAAAGCTCATACCTCAGTCTGCACTCCAGAGGTGGTGCCCTCAGTGTTCGCTTAGCATCTATAAAGTCCCATCTATAAAGACTTGGTCTCACCATTGTTTGGTTAAGTAGTAGAAGTTCCCAGAACTCAGGATATGAGAGACAACTCAAAAACTAATTGATAAGCAGTGTGGAAGCTAGTACATAGTTTTATAAAAAAAAAAGTATTTTATAGTGCCAAGTCTTCTCATAAAGTAAGACAGCTGGACATACCTAAAATTATTTATTATTTAGAGGTTGGAATAATTTATCTGAGTTGTGTCAGGAGCACTACTGATACTAGACTTCATATCAATTTACAAGCCAGTATGTATGTGATACATTTATGCTTTGACTCGAGTCTGTTTGAACTCAGTAGATAAAAATAATGTGCTTCTAAATCATGCTTCATTATCATGTTTGAGCTATGACTGTATTGTTATTTCCCATGACACATTGGGAGCGAGTCGAAGTGTCCTGATTATATTATATGTACATAATTTTATAAGTGAACGCATTAGCGAGTTGTTTTATCATGAATATAACCAATATAAGTGGCACAGTTATGTATGAAAACAAGTGTTTCGCAGAGCACGAGTCTCGGCAGAATGCAAATCGCGTGGAGGAGGCGCAAGCAGTGCTTGCTCCAACCGAGCACACGCTGTTGCTGCGCTTTCCACAGAGCGATGCCACGCACCGGAACCGGACCACCATTGTCATGGTTGCCTTGCTGCTCATAGTGCTGCTGGTTGGTGTCTTCATTGGCGTCTACCTCCTCACACTACAAAGCGAATCTGGTAACTATGACACCATGTTGATGATCTGACAAGTGCAAACCTTTACCATGTTATTACCGGGAATATAATTAAAAGGAGAGTTAACCACAGAACATATGAAGATTTCTTCAAGGACACCTTCAATGATCACCAAGTAACTAATGTGGGCTCCTAGGCTTAAAAATCTCTAATTAGTCCTGACAGACAAGGCTGGTATTTATGTATAATGTATGGCAGTGGACATTGAACTGCATACATTTTGTTTCAGAAAACATCCTGCCGCCTATTGAATATCCACCCAAACTTGTGAAACAATCTCTTCTGGAACCACAAACACGAAATGAGTTTGCAGATATATCTGCATTATCAAAAGTAAAATATGTAATAGTGGTACAAACAGACTCTCATCAGTGTTTTACTATTACATCATGTGCAGAACTGCTCAAGAATTTGCAGGTAATTGTCTTGTTACCATATTATTCCTGTATGAAAACAAATTGTACAGGTAAATATGTAAAGGTTTCACTATGCTATACTCGGCCTAATCCTATGATGGGCTCGTTTTGCCCATCATATTGTTCATAGTTTTATCCAAGGTGAGAGTAGATTTATCATTTATATTCCTTTTATTTTAACATGAGGCTGCTATGCCTTACTTATTTATCATTAACTATGTATTTACTTTAAAAAGTAATTGGCGCTGTTCTTAAAAAATAATATTATTAATTACAGCTCTAACCTTGCCATGTAAATGCGCGTGTAAGAGATAGGATTACCAAATTTGTATGATACATTATAAGCGAATGATTGTGTGGGTGTTGAATGTGTACCGATCAAGTTTCTAACCGCTAGTCGCATGGCGCCTGTGCGATTGCTTATATCATATACCTCGCCTAACACTGGTAGTATGTTTTCTTATCTCACGTAATAAGCAAAAACTGTATTTTTTCATTTTAATAAGTTTTTTTTGTTTTAGACATCCAACAATGGTATCCTGCCGTATCATTTTATGGTGTCATCGGGAGGGCAGACTTTCAAAGTGCTGGGCTGGGACCAAGAGTCTCCTATGTTCCCTCAATACTCCCACTCTGCACTAGTACTGGCTTTTATTGGTAAATATAGCTTTATATTACTTGTGTCTTGTTGTTCGCCACACAAATCATAAAAGATTAAAAAAAAGTGTGAAGTCTCCAAACTAAATTTTATCTCTGGCAGCGCTTTATCAGTTTTAAATAATAGGTATGATACGCGTACATTCAAGCTGAAAAGTGTACCTACCTCTATGAGAGATTCTATCACCTATGAGCTTACTTGCTACCCACAAATAGTTTTTACGTAGACTGCAATTTGATATTGTTCTATGTTAAATCACAAATCTCTACAAATAAATAAAATTGAAGTGACTATTTGTAATATTAAAATAACCGCTTTTTACTAAATGCATATGGATATATATACACGGTATAAATAGCGAAATCACATTTTTTTTGTCTGTCTTTCTATCTGCCTGTTTGTTCCGAGTAATCTCCGAAACGGCTAGACCGATTTTGACGGGACTTTCACTGGCAGATAGCTGATGTAATAAGGAGTAACTTAGGCTACATTCATTGTAAGAAATTTAAATTGCATGCGGACGTCACAAGTCGCGGGCTAGTAGTAGTAGTAGTAGCTAGTAGTTACATAATTACATATTATATTTTCTTTTAACAACGTATTGGTATATTGTGAGAATGTTAATGTGATATTATTTTAATTATTTATTCACAATAAATAAATAAAAATAAATATTTTGTCATGTCATTTAACTTACTTGTAGATTATTAACCATTAGCTACTAGTACTAAAATGTGTAATGTGTTCATTACTACTATACATGGTAATGGTAGTAAACATGGTTTTATGGGTCAGAGTTTACATGTTTTAAATGTGTCATAAAAATATCGTTAAATAATTATTTTCAAGTTCAAATCGATTTAAATATGATTCCGTCAAAAGTATATCTATTTAAGCACGGAGTCATATATTTGAGCAATTGTCGTATTTTCTGAAGCACCTAGTATTGTTTTTCATTAATCATTGTATGGTTCCAGGCAATTTCACCGATGTTTCGCCAAACCGCAATCAGATCGATAAAGCCAAAGAACTCCTCGCAGATGCCACGAGTCGCCAGTATTTGGACCCGTCGTTTGTTATCAAAGGGGAGAAGACAAAGTTTTCACCAACAGCTCTGTTTCACGCTATGGAGGAGTTTCCGCAGTGGATTAACTCCACTCCTCTTAACTACTGAGGGAAGTGTCAATGTAATGAATATGTTGTATTGCTAATGTTTTTAGTTAGGCCGCGATACAGCTGGTTTCTTGGGCTATACAGTACTGCGACCGTTTATATGAGAAGGCGAGAGTTAGGTTGCTCTGATTACTTATTCAAAATTATATTCAATATCTGTGACCCGTGGGCACACCCGCGTAATATTTTATTTCATGGGTAGTATTTTCGTGATTGAGTAACAACTATCCTCGGAAAACATTAACATCTATAATATTACTACGATGATAGTGGGATCTTGATATGTTTCATGCATAGCACAGTGAAGGACTTTGAGAGTGTGATGTCTAGTCCACCAATCAAATTACTTTTGTTTTTTATTTGAATACCTTTACGCACCCTAACTAACCAAAGATTAATGTTTTTCAGAGCAGACCAAATATTTATTCTTTGTTTGATTTGTGACTTTAAATAATGGAACAGCACTGGTTGATTGAGTTAAGTTACGATTATAAATATGAATACAAATACTAATCAGGGAAAATAGTAGTCTATTTGAGGCTGTATTAGCAGAGCGTTAGAATCTCTTAATCTCTATTAAATTTCTCGATTCGAATACCAATACGATATATTCGGATGAAGATAACGCTACAGAATAGCCTAATGAACTGTTTAACTAGATAACATCACTTATATTGAGTTCTAGTTAACCGTCCGGGCTTCGCACGGGTACATGTATTTATTTTTATTTCACAGCCAGCCTTTTCGTATGTTGTATAATTTGTTAAAGTGTACACTATATTATATTTTAACCTTCTTATGAATTACTCTTTCTATTGGTGAGAACCGCATAAAAATCTGATTGTTATTTCTTGAGCCTATCGCGAACAGACATACAGACGCGGTGGGGGGTCTTATCACGACTCAATGTTCCTCACATTTACTATAGTACCTGGATGACCGAGCTTAGCTCGGTATTTTTCAGATTCATATTTTTTCGTACGAATGACATACTTATGACAACCAAAAACTCACTGTCTTAAAGTTTGTTGCTTAGCAACGCTTTATTGTTGCTGTGTCGGTAAAGCAGTAGC
>JACCPG010006713.1:0-52493 GCA_016069955.1 Drepana arcuata | reverse complement strand
TCAATATTAAATAACCATGTCTATATTAGGTCCAACTCTCATAAGAACAGAGTGAAATGTATAATACTTTTATTTACAATAACAACAATGAACAATATCTACAAAGAACAGTTGAAACTAACTACTTACAGATAAAATATAAATCATGGATAAAATTTAAATTTCGAATACAAAGCACTATACACAAATTAAGTACCCAACTACAATTAATAATATGAAAAAGTTGAATGACATTTGTTCATTGGCGCCAAAAACTTAAGTTTCCATGGGGTGCGTTCCATAGTCATTTAATTTTTATTCTCTTAACATCCATTACAATTATAAATTTCGTACAGTAACAATGTAAACTTTGGCCGTTATCTTCCCCTTTACAATGTTCGCAGCCTATCTAAGTGATAGCACAATCAAGTTATTGCATAAAACTATTCCACCCCACTAATAAAAATATTCATAACTATATCGCTATCTCACTCTCGTGCGTAAGGAGGAAAAGAGACGTGAACATAGGCACAATTGATCAAAACTTTCACGAGGGTTGGAGAAGCAAAGGAATTAAGATATTTATCTGAATTAGTGCAACTGTTAGAATTTGTGACTTCACGCTTTATGTAGGTAACTTGATGTAAAAAGTAACTTAGGCTACTTTATTTTAGAAATGTACAAAATTATTTTTGTTAAATTCCACGTGGATGAAGTCGCGGGCCCACCTAGTAATATATAATGTTTATCACGCCTTACCACACGGGTAGGCACAGGTGTATAGGTACTCTCATCCGTGGGTAGTACCCACTTTCAGCCAGAGATGTATTTAGGCACAGACAGATGGCGAGTCCATCGCCAATACTCAAGCACGACTATACATACGCCTTTGAATTGCTTCTCAGACGTATGCAGGTTTCCTCTCGATTTTCCTTCACCATAAAGCTCGTGGTGTGACTAATCACTGTATTCATGGTACAGTCGGGATTCGAACTTGCGATCTTTGTGTCGCAGGCAAGTACGAGGAGTTAGTTAGCGCATGTTTGACTAATAGACTATCTTATCCAAATGATATTTTTTTCATAATAAAAATATAAAAATACTTATTTTTTGGTACAAACAAGGCATTCATTCTCACTAAAAGTATAAATATGCAAACACCGAGTCTGACTATTATTTGCTATTAAAATTTGAGTAGGCGTTACACATGTTAGGGTCGGCAACGCGCGAGTGATACCCCTGGTGTTGCAAGCGTCTATAGGCGGCGGTAACCGTGCACCATCAGGCTTGTTTGCCACTCATGTGGTATAAAAAAAAACAATAATAAATAGACGCAAAATATGTCAGAAATAAACCATCACGACGTTATTGTATAAACATATATATTATCTACTTCTAAAGAATATTTTTTATATATAAAATAATGAAGGTTTTACTATTAATACACGAGGGTATTCATATAACACTTCAATGAATTAAATTACTTTACTTACAGATAGTACCATCCACAAAGACGCGCCCCACTATTCCTCCCTATTGTTTATAGTGTAAGTGTGCAACCTTTCACTAATGTGTGAGTATTGCCTGTACACACTGATTACCTATGAGTGCACACGCACACTACAATCAATAAACTCGGGTCATACTCCCAGCATCCCGCAACCCCCTCGACTGAAAAATGTTGGGGCGCGTCTTTTATGGATGACACTATATGTGCAACTCGAAGCTAAATGATTCTGGAGGTAGATGAGCAGACGGCGTAGGCTTTTATATCTAGAACACCCAGTTAGGTTATTAGCTACTATTAGCTACTTTTAGGGTTTATCTAGTGTTCCCTTAGACCCACAAATAAAAAAAACTCCATATTATGTACATAATAAGTCTGACAGTAGTGACTGTGTATACTTAAGTTAGAAATGTGTTTTCTGTAGTTAAGAAGGCTACGAGTCAGAAATAACTGTGAGTCAAAGTAATCTTAATTTTGCGCGAATACAGCCGACCACTACGCTGGCATGAATCAGCTGTGTGAAAAAATCAATACGATTAATTTTAAACGTGTTGTTTGCAGTACGCTATGGATTTGGAACGATGTTTCATTCAGTAAAGTTCTCAATATTATTGAACACAATCAAGGAATTCATGTAATAGTAATGAATAAACTTAATTTAAGATTACTCACAAATTAAATTAACATCCATGTGAATTTAGCAGCACAATGCAGTCAACGTAGCATTTCCTAAAAAACACACCAGAGGGCGCGGCTGTAGTAGCCGTAACGCGTAGTGATGTTGGTTGATAATACTTTTAGAGATGACCGATACATTATTTGTAGAAATTTTTGAAAATGTTGTTCAACGAAAACAAAATGAAAGCTTTCTTGACTATTCTTCTTACAATAAAATGCTTAAAGTACCATTATGTATTTAAAAACTAAGACTCGAACTATGTTTTGGACGCTCGTGTTTAAGTTTTATACGTACATTTGTGTTGAATTATCTTTTCCTGTTGGCTAGGTTGCGGCTGATTCATAATTTCTACTCTCATTACTGGATCACTGATCAACGTTCAATATTTTTTTATTGATGTGAAATATATTTTTAAGCGTTTTATACAAGTAGACCTTTATTTTCACACAATATTCTAATGGTTTGTATATAATGACAATATAATACACTCGTGTTTGACAAATTGTTCATACAGTTAAAAAAACGTCAATAACCGCACTGCGGATATTCACTTGTTTTTGGACGAAGTACGAGTGAAAGCACTGCACTATGACTAATACATACCGTATGGGCGTGTGAGTGCTTGTGTAAAAAATAAATGTTTTGTGATGTTTTAGTGTTTATGGAGAGCAAAAACGGTGAGTAGAGTGATTTAACCACCTTAGAAATCATATACCATTATCGCAACATTGTGTACTTGACAGAAAATGCGTAGGGAATGTTTTTTTTTTACATTTGTCCGACAAGACGTCCCCGCCATCTTGTGACTGGAGCTTTCAGGATTTTGTATAAATATATCGATCGGAAGCTTACTGTAACCTAATTTTAACGCTATTCACATACAAGATGAACCTTAGGATTTGTTGAGAATCATACATAATATCTCACACGACGCATACTGCCGTTACGACGCTAATAGTATTTGTTGACATAATATATATCGTATCTTTTGGCCAAAAAATCGATTAAACGAACGAGTTCTCCTATAAAGTTGACAATGATGCTCTGTAGAATGTACGTAGCATTTATCCACAGCAATTTTTCAATGGTTTTATTGTATTGAATTAGGTTTAGACTGTGGCGGCCTTGTTCGAGGCGCCTACATATACCAAAGTGACATCAGACAATTTAAATAGATTTTTTCCTAAAGAATACGATGTTTCTGTTTACGATGATCGTGGCGTAAGACGCTAATATTGTCTGGCTCACCTTTGAATAATTTTTTTGTATTCAGTTGTCTCTGTTTTCAATTGCTTTCTCTTATAAATGGTGACTATGTTTTATAATGGATGGCGCGGTCTCCACACCCTGTTAGTACACGGAACTAATAGCAAAGCATATAAACTCATCCCTACCTCCCATCAAGCTGGTCCGCTTAAAGTGACCCATGCCCCTCTTTTAGGAATATAAGGTCTAAAATAAACCAGAGCTTAAAATTATAACTCTTCACAATTCGTTTATAGCATCCCTTCAGCATCTTATGGTATGGAGGAATGATTAAGCTCAATCTAGATTGGATTACAACAAGATATTATATACAGCTACTTATATGAGTGCCTACCATTCTAGCACTGTTTGCATTATAATATGGTGTGTTAAACCGAAACTTGGTACTCTGCTCTCTGCCTATCTCTTGAGGAATTCACTATGATGATATGGTAAACTGTAGCGGCTGACCTCTTAACTACTTACCCTATAATTAATTATCCTATGATTGAGATAAGATTATTTTGTTGGTCAACATTGTATTTGGCAATACTAATGATTGAGTATCTTCTTAATTTGAAGAGTCTCATAACTCTTGTAACTCTTGTTGGCATATTGATGAAAGCAATTTTTGTCTTACACTTGCTATTGTAACTTATTCTCAGTCTGCCCCTTTCTCCTCCCTTCTGGTATTATGTTCAAATACTCATAGTGACATACTATATATATCCATCTGTTATAATAACTGTTCATCTGTCATTCACCCATCTTGAGACTTTATTCAAGATCTTTTACAACCATATATGGGTATAGTCGTATGGACAGAAGCCGATGGAAGCAAATAATTCACTCCAAGTGTGGACCACTTCTTGATGACCACGATCCTGTCATGAGGGGACGACAAGAGAGAGAGAGATTTGGGTATATCCAATAATAATCAATAAAATTGCTTTACGTTGTATACTGCTTTTTATAGGAACAATTTTATTGTCCAATAAAAAA
Source organism: Drepana arcuata (assembly GCA_016069955.1). Classification (NCBI taxonomy): domain Eukaryota; kingdom Metazoa; phylum Arthropoda; class Insecta; order Lepidoptera; family Drepanidae; genus Drepana; species Drepana arcuata. The sequence goes on along the minus strand of JACCPG010006713.1, from coordinate 48,081 downwards.
ATTATGTAATGCTAAAAATTGTATTTACATACATACATGCACATCACCATGCCAACTCCCTCAGGGGGTAGACAGTGAGAGTAGAGATGTCATCCTCTCTCGATTCCCAAACCTCTTTTGCTTCTTGGACCCTGATAACAATACTCCTATATCCACTTATATCATATGCATTGACTGCATAGAAAAAATATTCTGGATATGCATACATTTATAACAATGATCAAGTAATTGATAAACTCCCTTTTTGATGTCTGTTAAAAACATCATTAAAAGTTTACTCAAACAGGTGTAATCAATGTGGATCATAAATAAGCGTTTACCAAGTGCAACAATCTCTTATCGCAGTGTAGATAAATGCCCTTAATGTTATTTAAAGGTCAGAGTTTATTTGTCCTAGGAAAATGTTCATAAGTTTATATCTTGTTTCAAATTAGTTATTGATTATATACCCCGGGGTTTCTCCTTCCAAGATTTTTATTTCTTTAGTAGTTCCTCATTTCTGGAATGACATATCATATGTGTTAATCTAGCTATCTCTGAGCCAAATTTTATTCCATTCGGTTCAGCCGTTGTGAAGTGGTTGAGTTACGAACATTCTTACAAACTTTTACATTTATAATATTCCTTAGAGTAATATTCAGTTATTTATTATAATATCCTCATTAACACTATGAGAATTAATGTATATTTGACCATAAATTTTCCTGAACAATTATGAATGATGTAGCTTAGGGAAAAAGGTATAATTGTTTTTTTTATTAATTAGTGCGGTTTTGTTATCAATCATTGATAATGACTCCTGCCAGAGCTCTTGACTGGAACAGGATTTGAGGGACAGGAAAACTTTTGAATATAAAATCATATATACATCTATACAAATAAATAAAATTGGAGTGTCTGTTTGTAATATTAAAATAACCGCTTTTTACTAAATGCTTATGGATGTAATTTCTGCAACAAAACTTCTTCTACTTTCTACACACAGACAGAATTTTTTTTTCTGTCTGATGGCTCCGGCTAATCTCTGCAACGGCTGGATTTTAACGGACTTTCACTAACTTAGCCTTTTTTTTTGAGTATGAGATTCTCATGCATGTATGCAGGTTTCCTCTAGATGTTTTCCTTCACCGTAAAGCTCGTGGTGTGACTAAAACTAAGTGACTCGTTGGTACAGTCGGGATTCGAACTTGGTAATCCTCTTGTACAGAGTTTATATATGTAACTACCCCTACGTGAAAGGGAACAAATGTTAAAAAAGCAAACCGGGGAGTTTGTTTCGCCGTTTCTTCTCCTGGCAGGTATTTTTTCTTGGAAACGGTGGTAACTTTAGTCTATATTAAACGTGACGTTCAATAAGTGTTCCCTGTGTCCCTTATGTTGAATTAAATATTTTGATTTTGATTTTTGATTTTGGTATCTTTGTGTCGCAGGCGACTACTCGAACCACTCCGCCACCACGGCTTTTTCGTTCAGTACCTAGATTTTTCCTGAAAGAGGAACACCTTTAAAAACTTTCGTAACTATTTATAATATTAGGAAAATATGGACGGACCAGCCGCTAGGCGTTAGTCTTCACATAATATACGTATAGGTATATATATGTATATTGCAACGGGCTGATTTTGTAATCGGCTTCCTGTGGATCTATTCTCGTACGTTTGAACTCGGTTACGATCGCAGTTTTACATAAAAATACATTCGCCGCGCTCATTACCCGACTGCCCCCGGAAAGACAGTAGGCAGGTTCTAAGACGTGTTTCACCGCGAGCTTTACGGTGAATGCTACGTAGGTTTGGACACAGAAAGGATGAGTGAACAAAGATTGACGAAACACATATACAAAGCAAAAGTGTGTGCAAGAAGAGCCAGAGGAAGGCCACGTTCCAACTACCTGGATCAAATAGATCGGACGCTCAAGAACGTCAAGAGTACTTGAAACCGACGAGCATGTATCAAGAGACTGATGAATGTGGACGAAGCGAAAGAGTTATCTAAGTCTATAGAGAACTGCCTACCCCGTTAGGGACTCGAAGTAAGTGTTAATAATATCCGATGTTCAAAAATTTGTAAGGAACTAGAATTGAAAGGTAAAATTGAGATTGTATACAAAACAAAACCGACTTGGAAAAATGTTATAATTCAAAATTTTGTAGCCAACTTGTTCGTGTATTAGCTCAAATGTGTTGGCCAAACAAATTGTTGGTCAAACAATGTGTGGCCAAGGGTTCGATTGGCCGCGAGCCAGAGTGATGAACTCATTCATTAAATGTGCTCCGGTCTCTGAGTCAACATAAAATTTTTTTAAACGCCATAATTATGACTCGAATATAAGTCAATTTTTTTATTATTGATGGTAGAAACTTGGATTCTAACTAATTCTCAAATGGCTTCCAAAGAATGATGCCTTCAAACAGAGGCGTAATTACACCTTGTTTCTGGAGACATATTTAGGTGCTTAAGTGACAGATGGCGAGTTCATCGCCACATCTCAAGCACAACTATAATAATACGTCTTTGAATTTCTTATCAATAATAGTTAATTACTGTACCTGAAAAATTATTGGTACTGTCGGAGTTCGAACTTGCAATCTTTAATCTACAGGTAGATTCAAACCACTTGCCTACCAGTGCTCTGTGCAGTTTTAATTACTTTGTAATATAAATACCTTGGGACAATTCCACACAAATTGACCCAGTCCCAAATTAAGTTAAGCTTGTGTTACGGTAACGAGACAACGAAATATTTACTTATATAGATAGATATATACATAAATACATAGGACATCCAAGATTAAAGTATAAGTACTCGTGTCCATCACACAAATATCTGGGCTTTGAGCCCGCGACCTCAAGTTTCGCAGTCGGAGCTCTAACCACTAGACCGGACGGCCGTCAAAAATATTGAAGTATTTATATTATTCGGTTAATCTCGTAAGCTGATGACTCAACACCTCGTTATGGTAATGTTACCAAGAATATTACTAATAAATATTGTTTGTGGTGGGCAAGGTTGAATGAGCGAGTTGTGATTTAGTCTTTGGTGTGTACTCGCTCGCCACTGTCGCACTGGCGTGTGCAGTGCTCAAAAGTGTAGTGATAGTGAAGTGCAAGTGACGTGTTGTCAGGAAAGATAATTGTATGAGTCGACGTAATCGGTGATGTGAATTCGTTGACGCTATAAGAAATCAAAACAGATGAGCCTAGTTTTGCACGTACAGACACACGGATGAAATATTTGCTACATACTTCGCAGTGTTTGTGGCAATGTACTAGTAAATAATTGTTCTGTTTTGGTGTGAAAGATTTCGAGATCACCTCGACAAAACGTACGTACTTCAAAGATATTTTCTTTGTATTTTGTTTTAAGCTTAACTTATGCAGACGACCGCTGCTGTGTCCATAAGATTCGGTGTTCGATCGCCATCAGGGGAGATGGCGTTCCCCTGATGGGGAGATAATTCCTTATCGGTCACAGATTCCTAGGCAGCTGTTTAATAAAGGCACATCGTCAGGGCCATGGTGGAATAGGCCCCACTGCCACTTAAGATTTACACCACTAACTCTTTCAATGACAATACAACCTTGATTCCATCAAGATGCTGGTGATACCAAACTCGTCCGTGTCTTGTATTTCCGTAAGACTTATATGTAGTTGCATGTATGCGATTCGCAATTCTGTGCTCTTAATGAAACCATACGGCTTCCTATGTCATAAGGCACACAATCGCCTACACGTGCCACCCACGATCAACTATGCGGCCCGCGTTCTCCATATGGCGAGCATAGTCACATTCCGATAACTTGACGATTGCTACAAATGCTGCGCGTGCGCAGGTCATCTGTCCTGTCCTCTCCTATTAAGATGGAGTATGTGTATACAGAACTATTGGAGGCTGGCTTTGCACTGCAGTAATTTGGATCAATACGTGGTTTTATTATTTCTTGTTAATATCGTAGGGTTTAAAATGTTTAAACTAATTAAAATTTTAATACTTCATACAAATAGAATACATTTTAATTTTGTTAAATTATTAAGGTTTCCCTATTATATTCTACTAGCTGTCCCGCCCAGCTTCGCTCGGGTGAAAAAGTTAAATTGCCCGTAGCACGATCGCAGCGCCACCTATCGGGTTCAATTTAATATAGCCTATGTTACTCGTGGATAATGTAGCTTTCGAATGGTGAAAGAATTTTTCAAATCGGTCCAGTAGTTTTTGAGCCTATTCATTACAACCAAACAAACAAACAAACAAAGTTTTCCTCTTTATAATATTAGTGTAGATTTACAATACCTAACTACGAATTATCTCATGTCGTATTCCAGAATGTAACTTATCTCTGTGCCAAATTACATGAGACAGTTTCTTTGGTGTCATTAATATACAATAATGTTCCTCTTCCTCTCTTCACATATCTTTCCTTCTAATATATGCCTGCAATAGATGATCTTAACAAACGACTCCCGCTCCGGCCGCCGTACCGAGCAGACGTGTGCTCCCACCGCTCCCGCGCTCTGCGCCCGCTACGACCGGCAGAAGCCACACCCGCCGCTACGCAAATCGCCACGCGGTAGCCGCACGTGGTGATTGTTGGTCGCCTTTTTCAAGGCAACAACAATCACAATTTTTGTTTCTCGACAATAATATTTGTCCCCTTCTGGGAAAATCCACAGTTTCGTGGTCATTCGGTGGAAACCAAACGGTGCCAACGAACCGAGTGGGGCGCTGACCCGTTGCGCTCTTAGCCTTGCCCCTTCAGGGTAAGGCTACAAACGGACGGGACCAGGTTCACCGGCCTTGGGGTCTACCCTAGTCGCGCCTGGACATCACCCACCGCCCACCCTACCTATTCCTTACCTCCTATCCTCCGGTGTTAGTTTGGGCACTGTCCACGGACTAGTGCTCTCTACACCAGAACTGTCAGGGACCCGCTGCACAATAAGATTGGCAGCGGGAATACAAGCTTAGGGCTCACACCATAGGCACACTCACCTCCCTGTCTACACCCGACAGGGAGGGTTCAGTACACACCCCCGGGTCAACCCCCCGGGGATCGGTCTCCTAACGTTAAAGTCACCAGGGGTTTCTTTGCGTGTTTCTTCCCCTGGGCGACCGCGCCCCGAAACACGTTTCCCTCGCCCAACGTCATGTCCATAACTATGGACCCCCAAGCCTGCGTGGCATTTCTCGCGCGGCTCTTAGAAGCCGTGCCCACCCTCCGACGTCAATTTGACGAATTCACCCGCGACGTAATCGCGGGTACTTCCACTGCCGACGCAACAGCAGTGCTCGACAAGAGCGCTATCATTGACGTCACCAATGAGGCCAACAAGGCTCAAGACTCCCCCCTGTCCCCCGACTCTGTTATCGTAGACTCCGAAATGGAGTCACTTCAATCTGAGTCGTCCGAGGGTTCCTCGGACGAATTCACGCCCGTCACGGGCTCCAAGAAGCGCACCAGACGCGCAAAAAAGAAGGAGGCCTCAACCTCACCTTCCCCCCCGACTAAAGCCCCCAAAACCGTACCCGTGCCCCCCGCACAGTCCTCCCCGGCAGCCCCCTCCCCGGCACCCCCTTCCCCCGGTCCCATCGCCTCTCCGGAAGCCGAAGCCACTCAGGCTAGCCGGCTCTCCCCCGTCCCGCGACCCACGCGGCCCTCCTCGACGAAGGAGCGCTCGTGCCCCCCCGTATTCGTCCACACTAAGTCCAAGTGGACGGAAATCTCCGGTTGGTGCAAACCCAACAAAATCAACTTCACTCGTGCTACGGCCACAGCCGAAGGCATTAAGGTGCACCTCCCGAATTCGACCGAATTCAGAGCCTTCACCAAGCTCCTGCAGGCCAGAAGTGTGGAATACCACACTTATGACCTGCCGGAGGACCGTTTACTCCGGGTCGTCATCCGCGGCGTCCCACGCGAAATCGATACCGAGTCGATCCAAGATGATCTGAAGGCTCAGAATGTCGCGGTGAAGGAGGTGCACCGCATGCACCGACAAAATGCCGGAGAGGCATTTAACATGGTTCTCGCCATCTGCGAGAACTCCCCCGACGGCAAAGCCGTCTTTAAGATTAAAACCCTATGCCACCTGTCTGGCATAAGGGTTGAAACTCCCCACGGCAGCCCTATAGGGCAGTGTCACAACTGCCAACTATATGGGCACGCTTCGCGTAACTGCAACGCGAAACCCAGGTGCGTCAAGTGCCTGGGTGATCATGGGACGAGCGACTGCTCGCGCCCTAAGGACCGCACGCTCGCCGACTCGCCTCCTAGTTGCGTGCTTTGCCGCCAGGAAGGCCACCCGGCCAATTACAGGGGCTGTCCCAAAGCCCCCAAGCCCAGACCGGTCGTGGTCAAGAGGGCGGCGGCCCGCGAATGGCGTAACGCCCCCCCCGCGCAACCCGCCCCACCTCGATCTTCCCCGTGGGGGGCCCTCCCTCCAAGGGACTTTCCACCCCTCCCACAAGCGTCCCCCCCGGTCCCCTCAGCGGCCCCGAGCCCGCAGATTACACCTCTGCAGTCGCTCACCACCACCAAATCTCAGCAGCCCCAGCCCCAGGCTGCTTATCCCCCTCGTAGACCCCAGGCGGTCCAGCCCACTTCCTCCCCCTCTGAAACCTCCGCCAACATGGCATTCCTGGCGGATCTTTTCTCCACCGTCAACCTCTCAAGGGTTAACGAGATGGCACGAAGCCTCGGGGCCGTCCGGAAGGACCCTCTGGCCCTCCTCAAGGTGCTCGGCGACTACGCCGATGTATCGGAGTCCCTGGCTACCTTCTCGTCCAACCAATAATGGACTCAAACATAAGCAGCAGAATCAAACCCCGATCACTTTCAATTGGCTACTTTAATGCCAACGGCATTCACAGCCAAAAGGAAGAGATCGCCGCGTTCCTCCGCGACAACAATATCGACGTTTTCTTAGTGCGGGAAACCTTCTTGAAACCATCACACCGAGACCCTAGAATTGCAAACTACTGCGTAGTTCGCAATGATAGATCTCGATCCGCCCTCGGTGGTACTTTGATCTATTACAAGAGGTCCCTGCACTGTATACCGATCCAACCGCCAACCCTCTCCCACATTGAGACCTCAATCTGTCGATTAGGAATGACCGGCCATCAGCCGATCACGATAGTCTCTGCGTACTGTTCCCCAGTTAACGCGACGGCCGATATCAAAGCGGATATCAAAGCCCTCATCAACCTTAGTAGCTCGGTTATTATCGCGGGTGACCTGAATGCCAAGAGCGATGCTTGGAATAGCCACACACGAAATAACAGAGGACGCCAATTGGAGGACCTCAGCGGGCTCCTCCAATTCGACGTCATTGCGCCTATGCACCCCACCCACTACCCCGAGAATATCAACCACCGACCGGACGTACTAGACATTGCGATCCTCAAGAATGTAAACCTTCGTTTGCACTCGTTGAGGTCGCACGACGAATTAGATTCCGACCACCGACCTGTGACCTTAGCGCTCCCCCCCCGATTAGGCCCCCCGGACTCAGGTCAGCCCTCGCCTCAGAAAAAGATAACAGACTGGAGAAAACTGGAGGAACTCCTCAAGTCCTCTTCATCTGTTCACTTAGATAGTATCCCGCCCCTCATAGAGTCGGCAGCCGACACTCAAAAGGCGGTCGATTCCCTCCCAGCTCACGTACAGTCAGCCGTGGACTCCTGTTCACGACAAGTTCCGGTGATGGAAGACCATCGCTGGAAACTTCCCGATGACGTGCGTGAACTGGTGACGGAAAAGAACGCCGCCCTCCGAGCGCATAGAGCTCACCCGACTGAAGCGAACCGCACCTTTCTGAGGTCACTCCAGCGCAAGCTGAGATACCGCATGAAAGACCTGCGAGACGCTCGCTGGAACAAGTTCCTAGGGGAACTTGAACAGAGTCACTTGGCCTTTTGGCATCTCCAACGGAAACTTAAATCAGACAAAATCTCGTCCATGCCTCCACTCACTCGTCCAAATCAAGGGCCCGCCTTTGACGACGACGAGAAGTCCGAGTGCCTGGCCGACAGTCTCGAGGCTCAATGTGCGCCCAGCACCTTGCCAGTAGATCAGCGCCACCTCAAGAAGGTGGACGCCGAGGTCGAAAGCAAACTATCCCACCCACCCTCCGAACACCAAGACCACCCTATCGCCCCAATCACGGTGGACGAAGTCCGGAAAGTGATCAAGGATCTTCACCCCAGGAAAGCCCCAGGTCCCGACGGGATCGCTAACATAGTTATCAAACTCTTCTCCCCTTATCTCATAGTTTTGCTCACTGCCATCTTCAATGCAGCACTGAGCAACAACTTTTTCCCCCAATCCTGGAAAAGTGCAACGGTCATAGGTATTCCCAAGCCAGGAAAACCCAAGACCGAAGCCTCCAGTTATCGCCCCATCAGTCTCCTCAACGTCCTTGGCAAGATTTACGAGAGACTTATCTACAATAGATTAAAGAGTTTTGCAGACTCTAAGAAAGTCATACCTGACCAACAGTTCGGTTTTCGAACCAAACACTCCTGTGTACAACAAGTCCACCGTATTGTGGAAGACGTCAGTAGCGGCTTCCAATTCGGTTTTACCACGGGTATGCTCCTCTTCGACGTGGCGAAGGCATTCGACAAGGTCTGGCACAACGGCTTAATATACCAGCTGTACCAGTTGGGCGTGCCGGACCGTCTAGTACGCATAGTACGGGACTTTTTGTCTAACCGATCCTTCCGCTACAGAGTCGAGGGCACACTCTCTTCCCCCCATCCCATACGAGCAGGAGTCCCGCAAGGCTCTGTGCTCTCGCCACTCCTATTCACGCTTTATACCAGCGACATTCCCCTCCATAGACGGGTTAAAAGCGCTCTATTCGCCGATGATACGGCTATCTACTACAAAGGTAGAACTCCCGAGGGAATTCACGACAACCTCCAATCCGCGGTCACAGCCCTGGGGCGGTGGTTCCGGAAATGGAGAATTGAAGTGAACCCCACCAAAAGCGCAGCCATTCTATTCTGGAAAGGCCTCGAACGCCCACGGGTAGCCCCAATCACCCTCTTCGGCAAACCCATTCCATGGGAAGAAAAAGCCAAATACCTGGGTGTGATCCTCGATCAACGCCTTTCTTTCCGTCACCACGTAAAGGCGGTACGCGCGCGAGCCGCCTTCGCGCTCGGTAGACTTCACAGCATGTTGAATGCACGAAGTAAACTCTCAGTGAAATCCAAGGTGAGGATTTACACGACGTGCATTCGACCAATCATGACATATGCGGGTGTAGTGTTCGCACACACTAGCAAGTCAACACTCAACCCACTGCAAGTGCTCCAAAGCCGGTTTCTCCGGAGAGCCACAGGTGCCCCGTGGTACATGCGTAATAGTCAACTCCACGTTGACCTCAAAGTCCCAACTATAAAACAGGTTTTGAAAAAACTGTCCAAACGTCATTTCGATTCTGCTGTAAACCACCCCAACCCCCTCGTCGTATCGGCCGCCCGATACACTCCTTCCCTTATCTCGAAGATAAGGCGTCCAAAACATGCCGTCATCGAACCGGATGACGACATAACGGTCCTCAAGGACGCCCGACAAAAACATACCAACACTACACAAAACCGACCACTGTTCCGTCCTCGCCGGCGAGGCTCGACGCGAATAAGCCGTAATGTTCCCCCCCGACCCCGCCGCAAACGCCGGCCCGCGCCGAGCCAGACGCGCAAATCCCGCCCCCAAATAATATTTAAATAAAATTATCAGTCCAGCTCAGCTCCCTGGCTCGCGATCCAGCAACGCCCTAAGCCGAGGTTCGTACCCCACAGGGGGTGCCCTTAGCTGTGTTGCTTAGAAATAAAGTGCCTGGCTGGAGGCCTAGGTCTCGCCATTGACCGGCTAAGTAGCAAAAGTTCCCGGAACTCACGCTACGAGAGACAATACAAAAAAAAAAAAAAAAAAAAAGACAGCTTAACGCCATCAATGTTCTTCAAAAGATTCCTGTCCAGTGTGAGCATAGCAACAATACGTGCTTGTTTAAACTGTGGTCCGCTTGCCGAGGACGCAGAAGGGCGCCCGCCGGATGTGCGGCTGACTCGATGTAATCTGCACAGCATTGGCGCGCGCACCGCTCTCGCTGTTCATCAGGATAAATACGATTCTTTGATGTTATTTGATTTTCGTCTGACATTCGCCGAGAGCAAAGTCGTTATAAATAAGTGTTTTGTTCTTTGTAATACCTACAGCTTATTTGGCTGCTCTGGGAACATGATATGGACTTTTCAGACGTCTCGGTTTCTGAGTTTTTAATTAAAACGGGGATTGCTCTTGTCTTTTCATGGCCTGTAAGCTTGTGAGGCCGTTACTACAGTCTCAATGCCCTTTTTAAACAAATAAGGTTCCAAAAATATTTTTTGCCGGCTTTTGGGTAACAAGTACAAGTACAAGCCCCATACGCGTGAGCTCAGAGTTCAAGTAATGATTTTCAGTTGTACGTGTCCCTCAATATAGAGGCACAGGTTTTCTGTCATTCCTATGTCCTTTGCTGAGGTATAAGCAATTTTCATTATCAATATTGATTCATCGATAAATAGGCAGACTCATTGGTAGATCTTTAGAGTTGTGTTTGAGTTTATAATGTATGATTACTGCTGCATTTTTTTTAACAAGGAAATACAGCATATGGCTTGTCTGATAATATTCGCCAGTTATCGTATCACTCGTTATGTTAGATGGTGTGCTAACAGTATAATTGACGAACGGCTCTTGCTCCTGCCAACACACTTGCACTTTTAGTCAAACCTAATTTTGAACTGAAGTAACCATTATGCCTTACCTCTCTTGACGACTTACTCTAACACCTTAAGCCGTTGAATCGTATCTGCATTTAAAGCAAAACATTGAAAATTATCTACATTTCATACAAACATAAGTAATTATCCTCACGCGTACCCTGCGATGGACTCGGCGTGATGAACACTTGATTAAATAAACTGGGGACTATTTATATATGAAAATATAAACAGACAAAGCCCCAGGAGTAAGCTAGCGGTCAACATAATATTGAACGAAAACAACCTTTACCTATTTGTAGTAGGTAACACTCATAAGAGAAATTTCTAAGTCATCTCTCTTTTGAAATAACTTCGAATTCGAGGTTTACTTAAACGTTCAAATAATATTGTTATCGTCACAATAGGCCTTTGTGTTAACGGGATACTTAAACTAATTGTGTAGACATATGTGCGTACCTCCAAAGTTCCTGGAGTTACGTTGAGTTTAAACTGTTAACCGGCTTCCTTTTCACACACGTTGTTTGTCCAAATTTTGGAGGACTTTGCCTTTATAGAAATCCCAATCCTCAATCAATTATAGTTAATTCAAAACTAGCCTTGTTCCTGTGTCTTTGTTTGCTTGAAAGCCATGTATGTATAACACGCCATTTAGATATCCGAAAGGTTGGGCAAAAGTGTGAGAAATGCCTAGATTTTGCTGATATGGATATGCTTGGTAGGAGTAGGAGGTATTGGTAGGATAACACATTTTTTTGTGTTGTTGTGAATAAGGTTTCCAGTAATGAGCTCCTTGGGGAGCGGGGAGTATTGTTACATTGTTTTGGAAGCAGAGGGATTAAACGTGGAGTGGCAACGCGCAAGAGATACTTCGGTATCGTGAGCGTTAATAGGCTACGGTAACCGTTTCCCATCAGGTGGGCCGCATGCTTGTTTGTGACTCTTGTTGTATAAAAAAGAAAATAAAAAAAGATATATATGTAGGTGTCACCAGGAACGGCGATGATTCTCTCGCATATGTACATATTTATTTTACTTTAAGACGCCTGATAAGAAGTATTTTTTGTGTGTAGTAGAAGTAGATTTATTCTTCAGGTCATAATTAATTCCTCAATAACAAAAAGAAACGAAACTTAATTATGAAATAATGGATGTAATTTTTTGCCTCTAAATGTTGGCTATATATACCTATATGTCACATCCAAATTACATGTTTTATTTTATTGTAAATACCCATTGTATTACAAATGCGAAAATTCTATGCAATAACTTTATAAAATACTAATTGGATGAACTTTTGCTGGATTTACACATAAGATATGTTTTAGTTCAGGAAAAATCTTAATCATTATTACGTGGGTTATATCGAAGCGTAGCTATTATATAGCATAGTAAATATTTGTACTTCTTGCTGTAGATTCTCGCACTTGAAATGAAAAGCTACAGAGATATACATACATATTTGATTTCACGACGAGAAAGAATGATAATTTAACAAAACGTTCAGTTTCTGCCGCTGGTTTTGGAACCGACATTGAGATGAATTACATTCTCCTTCACGTCTTGCATTGCAAAATTGCCTTTCTGACGTTTTCACATCCGGCGTACAATTGCTGGCACGCAAATCATTTAAAAAATCATTTGCGCAAATAACATGTTTACATTGTTTTTCCCTTTTGAAGTCTTGGTTATTGGGACCAAGTTGTAATACCGTAATTTATTATAATATAAGAGACACGATAAATAATTAATATTGAAGTAAGTGGAGGGAAACATCAAGACGGTCCATGCATACGTTTTAGAAGAAAGTCAAAGACGTATAGACGTATAGACAAAGACGGCGAGTCCGAGTGGATGGACTCGCCGTCTTTCAGGTTACCACCTAAATATATCTCCGGCGAAATGTTGGTGTTACATCTACACCTTTAGTAAGTGAAAAGATGTCTGTTGAATATCTATATCTAATTTCCAATAGATATATTATTTTATTATTAACAATTATTTACTTTAATTTGTATACATTTTGTCAGATACTTGTACACATAAAACCATAAATTGCATATGCGTTCGCAGCGAACCATTTCAGCGTTCCATAACGCACAACGCTCGTTATATCCCAGATTATTTAAAGCGCAAATATTAAATTCCATTTGATAAACGAGACGTTGAACCGGTCTATAATAAATGTGTATAAATTACGCGCTGCAATCCGGGGCCCTTATTAAACGCATCAATCATTCGATTTAAACTACTCTTTGGCAGCCATAAAAATGAATTGCCATTCGCTTGGGTACTTACATTACAAAAATATGGTTTCACTCCTTTTTGCATAAGTGTCCCCGAAGGGGTATGCAAAGGTGAACAATACATGACATTCCTTGGAGATATATTCAGATGACACTATGACAATTGGGAAGTCCGTCGCCGCGGCTTACGAAAAAAATATTTATAAAGATATCAGAGCGTAAATATATCCATAATCAAAGCTAGAGTTATGTGACAAGAGAAGACAAGACTCCATAGCCAGGGTCTGATGTGGCAAGCGTCCATATATGTTGACATCTTGTATACAAATGATTAGTGGCGAGTCTTTGGTGAATAGGGACATCACGTACTCGGTACCATCTAGCGGATAGCGAGTCACCATCTACCAATAATTCTATTCTGAGACTGTTTACAAAGCAAACGTCCTCAATATACCCAGTTATCCGTTCATCTACTGATCATCACAATAGTCCAATTTTAATATACCACCCCAACACAAGAGTCTTCGCACTCGGCAGGGATCATCTCCGGATATATCGTTCTGGAGGCTATTATATTCGCCAAGTGTATTCCTAGCTTACATTAAAACACTTGAAGGGCCCTCTAGGTGTTGGAATGAATCCCCACGCAAACCTAGATAGAATCTGACCCTGCGTGACCCGCAAATTTAAGAAAGAGAAGAAATTTAATTTACAAAACGAATGTTTAAAATCTCGGCTAAGCGTAAGGGGATTCCTCAATACAATTCAATTAATAGAAAAGCGAGACATGACAGTATTCTGTCAATGTAGCCTCTTTACAAATAGTTTTTTTCCACCAACACTCCGTTGGGATGAGTGGGTAACCATTTGCGTGTCAACGGACGAAATCAAAGCCTCTGGAACAACTATTTAACGTGGTTCGCTAGGGAAATCAACATGTTTCCTCTTATCTCGTCTCATTAGGTATATGGGGCCAGTATTAAACAACAATCCCATGGGATCAAATTGCCGACCTATAGGACTATTACTACCGAAAGCGAACAAATGATCTCATTTGTATAATTCGTTTTATTGAATGTAACAACGCACATTGAGGAAATTGTTTCATTTATTTATTACACGGAAATCGAGTAGTCCCTGAATTTAATCTGCTCTCATAAGGATATAATGTCCCTGATTTTACTGTGATTTTGCCATAAAGCAATTGAATAAAATGTCTTAGGAATATTCTTCTTATTATTCCTCTTATTTCTTATATATATATATCCTCACGCCTTCCCACAAGGGTCCCCGAAGGGGTAGGCAGAGGTGTATAGGTAATACCCACACACCCACTTTCCGCCAGAGATATATTTTAGGTGCCAACGTGACAGATGGCGGGTCCATCGCCATTACTCAAGCACGACTATACATACGCCTTTGAATTTCTTCTCAGACGTATGCAGGTTTCCTCTCGATGTTTTCCTTCACTGTAAAGCTCGTGGTGTGACTAATCACTGTACTTAAGTTCAGAAAAAACTCATTGGTACAGTCGGGATTCGAACTTGCGACCTTTGCGCCGCAGGCAACTGCTCGAACCACTCGGCCACCACGGCTTATTATTTCTTAACGGCTCTTTTTTCTTAACGTCTTCAATCTTAGTCACGCCAAATGGTTATTGAGTGTGTCTGCCAAGTTATTTATTTAAGTGTTAGTTTCGATGTGTTCATTAAAACATTGTTTTGATACCACTAAAGAGTTAAACAATCATGCGGTAGGTAACTTAGTCTCGGATGTTGTACATATTTATGTAGTGACCCCGACCCTACTACTACTACCCCGTGAAGAAATGGGCGAATGACATGTATAAATATGCATAACCATTGTTGGGATCCAATTTTTACCCCTAATTCGTGATCAGATATAGGATATTATGTGAGTACTCTGAATTGGATCACTAACGTAATAATTTCACACGACTCGACCTGAAGTCGCTATTAATTTTACTACAAGTAGGTACTAGTTAACTAGGTTGGACCGATTGACGATATTTCTAAGGCTTCAATTTGTAAGCTGGACGGATGACAATTTGGAGACCGACACGATCGGCCTCTAACGATCGGCATATCATTTACCGTTAGCCCCTAATCGCCGGTTAGTTGATTCTTATTAGTAAATAAGAAGCAACTAAGGCGATCATAGTTATTCAATTGATTGTTCCTTTTATCCTCACGCTTTCCCACAAGGGCCCTCGAAGGTGTAGGCAGAGGTGTATAGGTAGTACCCACACACCCACTTTCCGCCAGAGATATATTTTTAGGTGTAGACAGATGGCGAGTCTGTCGCCGTTACTCAAGCACGACTATATATACGCAATACAAACACGTTAATTATTTAAAATAATCATGTCAAATGCACTGAAGACGTTACAAAGGTGCTACTCATTATTCGCGACGCAGTGAGGTTAACCAAGCTATGAAAATGCTAAGGACATTTCTCATTACTCTTCACTGGCACAGATGCATAATAAGTTATCAACTGTGCTACGCTATATATACATACGTATATATTATATGTATACGTATTTATTATATGTATACGTATATATTATATGTATACGTATATATTATATGTATACGTATTTATTATATGCATACGTATATATTATATGTATACGTATATATTTTTCAATTCATGTCTGGTTTCTTTTATAGATCACTTGTGAGGCAAGATAGCACGTGGTCCGCGTGATATAGATACTGGCATCCACGAAGACGCGCCCCATCTTCTTCCTTATAGTGTAAGTGTGCAACCTGCCATTAATGTTTGAGTATTATTTAATGTATAAATATACACTTATACACACAAATCAACGATACCCTCCAAGCATTAAGTTAAATAAATAGACACAATACTTAAAGATGTTGAGTATCTTAGAGTGGAGACTGAGAGTAGTAGCGCTATAATTCTTTGAAAAAGACATAGCAAAGATACATAGTACATTATATCTCGTATTGTAATAAATTTTAACAAAGAGATTATGCTAAATCTCGTATGTATAGACAAGTCTAGGGATTCCTTTTATCGTAATAATGTTCATCCATCCAATTCAATTATCAGGGAAAATGGCGCAGAGTAATTTCTACTTTCTTATTCAAATAACCCTTTAGTGAACGAGTACGAAGCGAGCTATTCATTAAAATAATCCAGTGCAACTTCTGTAACTGGGGTTGCAGTAATGTACTACGTATGACTAGCATCTACGTGTTACGTACTATTTACTATATTTATAATGTAGGTACAGCGTAATAATGAAGCTGCTTTCTTCTGATAATGATTCGAATTTTAACCAAGATCCTTTCGTTTGCTTAATATTATTGTTTGGTTTAGAAATACATATACGACTAAAAATATGCTTTCATTGTTATAATTATTATATGTGTTTTATTAAATAAATAAAAAAAAGCACGCCATGGTGGCCCTGTGGTTCGGGCAGTTGCCTGCGACGCAAAGGTCGCAAGTTCGAATCCCGACTGTACCAATGAGTGTTTCTGACCTTAAAAGTACAGTGATTAGTCACACCACGAGCTTCACAGTGAAGGAAACCATCAAGAGGAAACCTGCATACGTCTGAGAAGAAATTCAAAGGCGTATGTATAGTCGTGCTTGAGTAACGGCGATGGACTCGCCATCTGTCACGTAGGCACCTAATATACCTCTGGCGGAAAGTGGGTGTGTGGGTATTACCTATACACCTCTGCCTACTCCTTCGGGGACCCTTGTGGGAAGGCGTGAGGATATATTATTATATAAAATACGTTTTTACCTTGAATGTAGGTACTTGAAAGGCAGGCATAATAAGTAAAGAGCGACAGCTGTATGGAGACATGTTAAGTAGTTCGACTGGCTGGGAAAAGAAACTTTATACTTGGTTTGTATTGTGTAATCGTGTAGCTAGCGCTCACGGTGGCCAAATTGTCAAATTGGTCAAATCAATTAAAATCTTGTAAAAACTTTATAAATTACGGAAAATTTTAAGACTACAACGATAGTAATAAAATATAATATTATATATACTCGAAGCGAAAGAGGTATGTAAGTCTAGAGAAAACTGGCGCTCTATACTTACTGCCTACCCCGTTAGGGACTCGGCGTGATGATATGTATATGTATATATCCTCACGCTTTACCATAAGGGTCCCCGAGGGGGTAGGCAGAGGTGTATAGGTAATACCCACACACCCACTTTCCGCCAGAGGTATATTAGGTGCCTACGTGACAGATGGCGAGTCCATCGCCGTTATTCCAGCACGACTATACATACGCCTTTGAATTTCTTCTCAGACGTATGCAGGTTTCCTCTCGATGTTTTCCTTCACCGTTCAGCTCGTGGTGTGACTAATTTCATTTAATATAGCTACTTTATTCGCGGCTGAAATAAGGGATGACATTTTTATGGGGAACCAATTATTTTTAGGTATTGTTTCTACGCAACGAAGTAGCGCGCAATAGTTATACGCTAAGATGAACTTAAATTACATAGTAAAGAAACAGCTAATGACTGACTAATTATGTAATTACAAATCTATATTAGATTTGTAATTATTTGCAAGTAGCTGTTGTTATTTTTGTAAACATTTGGCACTTCTTGTAGATCTAATTCAAATGCTGTTTATTATAAAACAGATTGTTACAGTAAATACAAAGGATCCCAGTTAAGCAGAAATACTGAATGAAAACAGTTTAAGTAAAGAATTGAATCTACCTAAATATCGCTTTTCGCCCTTATGATCTCTAGTTTGGAGAGGTCGGTACTAAAGAGAATCGTTTATTTTTTTTCATAAAATCATGACATCATTGAGTCTAATTTAGTGTTGTATTTATTTCCCTTGGTATTTTTTTTTCTATTTATATTATTGTAGGTATTCGTGCCTTGGATACAAGTTCTTTATTCAATTTGGATTTGAATGGCTCAAATTAACTATAAAAAGCCGTGGTGGTCGAATGGTTCGAGCAGTTGCCTGCGACGCAAAGGTCGCAAGTTCGAATCCCGACTGTACCAATGAGTTTTTCTGAACTTAAGTATAGTGATTAGTCACACCACGAGCTTTACGGTGAAGAAAAACATCGAGAGGAAACCTGCATACGTCTGAGAAGAAATTCAAAGGCGTATGTATAGTCGTGCTTGAGTAACGGCGATGGACTCGCCATCTGTCACGTTGGCACCTAATATACCTCCAGCGGAAAGTGGGTGTGTGGGTATTACCTATACACCTCTGCCTACCCCTTCGGGGACCCTTGTGGGAAGGCGTGAGGATATATTATTATAAATTAACTATGGATGGATTATGTGAAATAATATGGCTAGGAGGGGCAATACAGAGATAGAAGCTGATGAGTGAAAAGAGACAAAACATATTACTCTGACCCAAAAAACATTATTATTTGGCGTTGTTGCTTCTAGGAAATCATAGTTCGGTAGTTATGTAGGTTGCGATCCTGCGATGAGTGGTACCTCAATTCCGACAAACTGCTGTGTGGCAGCTATTCCATCCATCATAATGCTACCGAGTAATGCCTGTGACCACGGTAACTTCTTACCATCAGGCGGGCAATATGAGCATGAGTATTCACAAATGGAGATGATCATCAGGGTATACTCACTCAATAATATTCTATAACTTTTGAAGTCAACTGCCTCATACCTGTTAGGTATTCCAAAAAGATGAATCATAAAATTTTGTGTCATTTCATATTGCTATTAAAATAATGTAAGCTATTAATAAAACACTATCTCGCATCAAACGAGATAAGCCACAAATGTGATAAGTTGAAGCAGTAACGTAGCCAACTAGTTTAAAACTTGTTCTAGGGTTGTAATTAAGAAAGCACAGGCGGGCATGCAATTTACTTGCATCAGACCGCGACAGTACCAAGAGGTTTCCGTCTAGATTGTGGACGTGGGTTTATTTACTTAATGTTAGTATTGTAATTACTATGCTAATTCTGCTGTAGTTCACAATCTCATTTCAAGGCTGCTTTTACTTTCAATATTTGCCACGAGTGAGAGTCATTGGAAAAGCGCATTCTTTTTCATGCTTTTGTTTTATATATAATATATCCTCACGCCTTCCCACAAGGGTCCCCGAAGGGGTAGGCAGAGGTGTATAGGTAGTACCCACACACCCACTACACACACACCGCCAGAGGTATATTAGGTGCCAACGTGACAGATGGCGAGTCCATCGCCGTTACTCAATCACGACTATACATACGCCTTTTTTGAATTTCTTTTCAGACGTATGCAGGTTTCCTCTCGATGTTTTCCTTCACCGTAAAGCTCGTGGTGTGACTAATCACTGTACTTAAGTTTAGAAGAACTCATTGGTACAGTCGGGATTCGAACTTGCGACCTTTGCGTCGCAGGCAACTGTTCGAACCACTCGGCCACCACGGCTTTTGTTTTAAATCATGGCAAAACCCTCACTGGGTAAGAAGAGTCTTCGTCCACATTCATCAGTCTATTCATACATGCTCGCTGGCTTACTCTTGACGTCCCATCTTTGAGCGTCCGGTTGATTTGATCTACGCTTTTTTGTATACCACATGGGTAGCAAACAAGCATGCGGTCCACCTGATGGTAAGCAGTTACTGCCGCCTATGGAAGCTTGCTTGAAACACCGGGGGTATCACTTGCGTGTTGCTGACCCAGGCATATGTAAAGACTGATGAATGTAGATGAAGCCAAAGAGGTCTAGGTCTAGGAGATACATCTAGAGAGGACTGGTTGTTCTGCTTGCCCCATGAGGTGGCTACCATTTTTATAAAAAAGGGGATAATGAAAATAATTGAGTTATTTAATCGAAAAGATAAAATAACTAAATTGTGTGAGTTAATTTACTTATAATAATACAGATAGTATACGGTACAGGTCAGGTTACATATTTGCGGCGTTTTTGAGGTCTTATACTTAATCATCTCGACGAGTATTAAAATGATGGTTTTTTTATGCAAGCATTTTTCCTTTTTGCTGATTTTTGACGGCCGTCTGGTCTAGTGGGTAAAGCTTCTGACTGCGAAACTTGAGGTTGCGGGTTCTATTCCCACTGAGGGCAGATATTTGTGTGATGAACACGAGTATTTCACGACTATACATACATACGCCTTTGAATTTCTTCTCAGGCGTTGGCAGGTTTCCTCTCGATGTTTATATCTATATAAATAAATGTTACCATGTCTAGTTACCATAAGTTACAAACTTTGCTTAATTGGGAGCTATATCAATTGTTTGGAATTGTCCAAAGGTATTTATTATTATAGTAGATTTTGATTAACATACAAGCCATGCTATTTACATAAAATTTTCAAATTAAATAATTATACAGATGGCGACATATGGCGAGTCTGCGAGATTCGAACTTCAAACATTTGTGCCTTGGGGTCATTCCAACCACGCGAAACCAATGCCACGGCTTTAAAATATTTTGAAGGCTCATAATGGCTATATAGTTATTAAGCTAAGCTTTATAGCCTTTTTAATGTTGGCTTCTTAACATTATGTTTCATAGAACGACGTAATTAAATTATTATTACCTACGTTTCTCATAGGTTATCCCGTCAGGGCCCGGTCCTGTAACAAGGCGGCCTCTTTATATATAGAGTTTTAATATAGGATCATAATATAATTCTCGGATGTACAGCGACGCAACCGGTGACAATCCCTGCCTGTGGCAAAGACTATTGTATTGAGATGGATTATTAATATCAGGATATAATGTGGTGAGTCATTGTTGTTAGTAGTGGATGCATGTATAACTGAGTTATGGAGTAAGACACCGAACTATTATTATTAAACACATTTCTCTCAAATTCACGGGTCCTCAAAGTCCTCAAAAGAGGTCAAGATGCATATCAAACGCCTTATATAATGATTATAGAATAGTATTCGTTCTAAGGACTTCTCGTATTTCTCACCTTTTCGCACAACACCAATGCAACAATGCGCGTGCGCACTTAGTTTAGACAAGATCATAGGGTCATTGCCCTAAGCATCATATTATTAGTACTACTGTGACTCACACTATGCAGTTTTGAAGATATACTTAGGGAATAAGAAATAGACTAGTGAGTCACGCGAATTTTAGCCAAGGACTTGGAGTGAGCGTAATGCCGACGCGTGCGACGCAAGACGTTATTTATTTTTGACACGAAATAGACTACGTAAGGGAACAGTCTTGGTATCTATGACAGAGATTGGCAAAGACATACGCAGTGCAATGTTTACACTGTAAATACTACTAACGAATAACCGCACCGTCTGTGCGAAGCCTTTTCTTTTTATACCTCCATATAAAAAGAAAGATATATAAATAAATGTTTTTGACATTTATTATAAATGCGAAACTCTAAGGATGTTTGTGCCTCTTTCAACCGGAATCGGATGAAATTTGGCTTTGAAGATTTTTAGCTGGATATGTTGCAAGACATATAGGGACGCTAGGGACTACCCCGTTAGGGACTTGGCGCGATGATATATATGCATGTACGTTGCAAGAGAAGTCCCGAGACAAGTCTACGAATGAAATCAAATTTAAGACTGTTGAAACTGCGGGGCACGACTAGTAGAAAAATATAAATTCCAGTATTTTTTATATAACATGAATTTCCACAAAGTTATGAAAGAATTAGTGGGATTTTATCAAATATGTATTTTCTTCACGAGAATATCAACTGATTTATTAAAGGACTTAATTTTCAATCACGTTTCATTTTATATCAAAAGTTTAAAAAAAAGCAATAAGCATTTATAAGAAATTCGAATTCATTACGGTTTCAAAAGGGGTTTATTATGTACGGAATTCGGCATTATCGATCGAATATAGCGGATATCCGAATTTGTTGGAGCAGTGAAGCGATTTGGACGGTCCGATGGCGGAGTGCGGTCATTCGTAAATGTCACAACGCAACGAAGTGACGGAGTTGCTGGGGGCTAGACTCTTTGAAATATATATTGCGATCTTCATGGACTAATGACCGGACGCGCAAAAAACGCGTATTTCAAACTGTGCTATATTTGGAACATCATTTTGCAGTGTCATTGATACATGTTTTTTATAGTGACGAACCCCAACCTGTGCTTTCGCATATTATTATTATTATTTATATCCTACCCACCCACTGGCCTCACTCCTCACACTCCCCATGTTTGAGCGCCACATGTCATCAATTGTTCCGAGTCATGTCCAGTTCGTCCGGCCATCTTCTTCTTGGCCTTCCATGACTGTGCGAACATTCCACCGCCACATTCTGCTTTGGTAAATACAAATTAATTTGCTCATCCAACGGAAAACTAGTTAAAACATCCAGTGTATTATTAGCTTCAAAAGAATTCTGTACAAGTATTATACGGTCTTTTCAGACTCCATCTTTACAAGTAATAAGCTAAGTCTGAAATAGCTTTATATTCCACTGACGTTGTGCCTTTTAATGTTACAGTAAATATTTTTTTCAAAGCGGAGTATTTGAGGTTATATTTCTGTACTTATTCCCATATTTAAGATATCAACAACATACACAGTAACATTATCAATAACACGGCTCGTGTTACTTTCATTGGAAATCACTGATATTGAATGTAACCAACATTGATTGATGTTTATCTTTTATTCAATGTAATATTCATTTTTTTTTATACCACATGGGTGGAAAACAAGCTTGCGGTTCGCCTGATGGTGAGCGGTTACCGCCGTCTATGGACGCTTGCAACACCAGGAGTATCACACCCTTCTTGAAGAACTCCATGCTGTGCTCTCCAGGGAAAACCTCAACGGGAAGCTCATTCCACAGCCTGAGCGTTCGCGGAAGAAAACTCCTTTGGAAGCGCACAGTGCGAGACCTTTGTGGTTCCAAGGTATGCGGATGAATTCCCCGTCGATGGCGAGAGGTGCGGTGGTAGAAGGTGGAAGTGGGCATCATGTCGAAAAATTCCGCTGAACACTCCCCGGTATCCAGGGCCGTATGTGGCCGAACTTGCGACTTATAAAGTTGAAGCCATTGTTGCGATGTGAAGTACTGTTTAGCTCTGTTGAGCACACCGAGCTTCCTCAACGCCAGCTTAGCCCTATTTCAGTCTTAAATTTTTGTAAGCTTTGGTGGCCGAGTGGTTGAAGCCGTCGCATTCAACACAAAGATTGCATCTTCGAGTCCAATCTGTACCAATTAGTTTTTCTGATTACAAGTACAGTAATTAGTCACACCACGAGCTTTACAGTGAAGGAAACCATCGAGAGAAAAGCTGCATACGTTTGTGGAGAAATTCAAAGACGTATGGATAGTTGTTTGAGAAACGCCGATGGACTCGCCATCGGTCACGTTGGCATCTAAAATGCATCTTCGGCGTAGAGTGAGTGTGTGGGTAGGGTACTATCTGTATACTCTGCTTATCTCTTCGGCACCTTTGTGGCAAGGCGTGGATAATATATATGGATTATTTCTTCTAATAGCTTTACTTCATTCATTCATCATTCAGTTCATTATAAACAAATTGATTTGAGCCCTGACTTACTAAGGCAGGCTCCACTTCAGTAAATAATGTATGACTGTAATTTTCGTGTTTATTACAATCTCAATTAGTTACAAATTGCCTTTTCACTATAAAACAGGTAGGCACCTATGTAAGACGTAATCGAAAATGAAACGAACATTTCTGCGGTTACGAGTTGGAAAATTGTTGGAGTGAGTCCCTTGAGCGGCAAAAGTTTGAATTAATCTTGTTACACGTGTGAAGTGCCATGACACATTACCCGGATATAGTATTATACGTACACCTACGCTGTAATTTCATACTTGTACGGTTTTTCATACTTTGATGTCTTCAGAAATGAAGAATTTCACTCCGTGAGCGAAAGCTCACGGAGTGAAACAATACGAAATTTCGAATATTCGAATTTTCGAAATTTCGAATTCTTTCGAAGTGAAACAATGAAACAATTTAAGCAGAAAGCTGATAAAAGCATCAATAGAATATATGTATATTTTTACTTCTTTCGAAGAAAAGCTATAAATTCCCCGATAGGGTAGGCAGAGGTGTACAAAAACAACACTTTAAATTTGCCGGAAATAGGTAGGTGCGAGCTCATCGCCGTTTCTCAAGCACGACTAAACAAATGACTTGAATTTCTTCTGAATGTGCAAGTTCCCTCTGGTTTCTTTTCACTGTAAAATTTGTGGTTATTAATCATTGTAGTTAAGTTAAAGGAACTCATTGCTACAGTCGGGATTGAATTGTACTATATTTAATGTATTTATTATTTAAAAACTCCATTAATATATGATATCATTACATATTTAAAAACCTACCGTTATCTGAAATAACTTCTGATTGCAGTATTCAAATACATGTTTTATCTTTCTGCCTAGTAACGAACATGGAGTGTGGATAATTGTCGAATAAATGTCTTTCAGCATTCAGTTCTACTATACGTGAATTATAGATCTAATGCTAACTGATAGTGGCAGGTGTGTTCAGGTCGGGGCTGTGTCAGGGGAATTGGGTCACTCCCGTTTCTATCGCGTTGCTGGTGATCCAACACGAGCCAATTTGTTCAACTACAAGTCGATAGCTGCGTCACAATGATGTTTATCAATGAGGGTAGAGCATTTTTCATCCGAGGCCCAAAATTACTCTTCATTATTAAGACTTTTATGAGGTGGCAATGCAAGCGGTATGATGGTAAATGGTAAACGGTTAACGCCATTTATGCATGCAACACTTAATTTCTAAGCGCGCTGTGAGAATCTTTTCACGTCTTTATTGCCCTTTATAGAAGGAACTCTTCTTTTTGGCATTCAATGAAGGATCCAAAGATCAACGTACTTACTAACGTAATCCTGTATTTTTATACGACTAAGGCAATAAGCAACCCGCCTGATGGTAAACGGTTATCTGTTTACGTTCATGAACGCTCGGATGATCAATCAAGGCCATAACTCATGCATTGCCAACCTAACAAACATCTCCGTCAGTAAAACCAACTTACCAAAAATCTAAAATGTTGCTTCCCATTTCAGAATTGAAAAGCTTGAAATACAAATCCAAGATAAGAGTTGAAAATTTGTGTACCTAATTGCTTCCACGAGTAACTCAATTACCGTGAAACCAAAACATATTATTGCTCCTTCTACAACACTGAGTAAGACAACCATTGACCTTCAATCTCCGTCATTGCCAAGAGAGGTCATTGGAAAAGGTCATGGTAACATTAGGGTTGTTTGTCAAGCGTAGAGCGACGCACGTATCGGCACAATCAAAAGTTACCTTAGCACCTTCTTGGTTATACTTGAAAGAAAACGGAAAGCCGAGGTTTTTTTTTTTAATTTAGAACATATTTAAACTCTTTGACTGAGTAACTGTCCACCTCAAAGCAACGCGTCAATTGTCAACTTCAATTGTTTTATTTTTATTTACGATTATTCATAATTGGAATTAATTTTGAATTTAATTCCAGGCTCAGAATAGTTCGCAAGATTGTGAAGGTATTATGTGAAAGTGGTATTTACATAAATAACGAAAAGGTATCCGAACTGAGCCGTGATCATGTCCCACACACCAAATTCTATACATTTCCGTACTTGTTATGTAAATAAGGTTCAAATTGATTCCATGAAATATCTCCGAGAGTAGTTATGTCCCGTGGGATAACAGCCAATTCCCATCGGAATTTAAAGCTTATTGGAACTGTCACCGATCGCAGTAGTCTTCCATCTCTTTATAAATATATAATATATAATAATATATCCTCACGCCTTCCCACAAGGGTCCCCGAAGGGGTAGGCAGAGGTGTATAGGTAATACCCACACACCCACTTTCCGCCAGAGGTATATTAGGTGCCAACGTGACAGATGGCGAGTCATCGCCGTTACTCAAGCACGACTATACATACGCCTTTGAATTTCTTCTCAGACGTATGCAGGTTTCCTCTCGATGTTTTCCTTCACCGTAAAGCTCGTGGTGTGACTAATCACTGTACTTAAGTTCAGAAAAACTCATTGGTACAGTCGGGATTCGAACTTGCGACCTTTGCGTCGCAGGCAACTGCTCGAACCACTCGGCCACCACGGCTCTATTATCCATCTCTTTAAAGCAATTAATTGTCACTTGGTCTCTTGCCCACATAACTAATAAGATAAATTTGCAGGCTGTAATGTTGCGGACATAACATTGTCACAATAAGTAACTGCTCAGATGATGTTAATTAAAATTAACAATCAATTTAATTTACCTCACTCCAAATTATTCATACTTGAATGGAGATAAAGCGAGAATGTTAATTCATGATGACCTCACTTCCATAACTCCTTTGTATAGAGAAAGGAAATCATTATCGCGAGTTGCCGAACTGACTTTGATTTGTAGCTGACTGATGACCTACATAAAACAATGTTGATAAATAGTTGATACGTGTATCTGCTCGCATGCAGTCCGGGTGCACTCAAAATAGAATTCGTGCGTCTTCGACTGCGTTCGGGCTAGATCGTTTATCTTTTTCAATCCGTTGCAATGCAAACAAAAAGGTCAGAAGCCGACGACCCAGTTTGCGAGCTGCAAATACAAAGGTCACGCAGACGTCGGCCCGGGAAGCGCATGATAACGCTGGCAAGGCTGAGCACCGCGCGCGAATACTTGCACCCGTTGTTGTAATGTAATAAATGTAATCACATGTAAATAAATGTAATCACTATACTGGCTTCGAACAAGCGATCGCCAGGCGCTGATTCTCTTCCCATTAGATTACTCTTTAATGATGGAGTGTTAATAATAACAGCACATCCTTTAGAATTCACTAATAGAAATCTGGTCGGTAAGGCTATATAGTTTTCAAATGGTAATTTCATTTACTCAAAGCATTTAAAGATTAATGAAACCAATAAAGCGAAAACCATTAAGTGCCGTTTAATTATCCTTCCAGCAATTATTCTCTTTGTCAGTACATTGTTTTGTATACTAGCTTCGTTCAGAGTCTCATCTCCATAGCATAATGAAATACACGGTCAGTTAAGTTTAAGGCACCACAATCTTCGTTCAATAATTACCAATTACTAATAAACTTTGCAATTTAATTGCCGAATTATTAACTATCTCGGTCTTCACAAAAGTGGCCTGTAATTCTTCGAATGATACGTGAATTCGTAGCAAAGGAAATACCAAAAGCAGGGCCATGGGAAAGGCAATTCAGAGGAATATTGGCAAAAGAACAGCCTATATTCCACTGCTTTTTATACCACAGTTATAGTGCGGGTTTATTTATGTACTTGCTATATATAAAAATTAAGGCAAGCAGAGTGATAATAGTATAAATAACTGCTGACTCATCTAATGTTACTTTGAAAAGCCCTAGCGGGAGCGATGAACAACTATAATTTAGTTATTTAACTTGCATTAAATTTTTTTTTATTGTGATGATTGTCATTATGTTGTAAAAGTCAGGTCAGTCTTAAAGGGCCATTTTGCACTTTTATTTGACCCCACGGGATATATATGTACATATGAGGAATAATCGCCGTAATAAGTATGCTGCTAAATTACATCTAACATTGGCTCTGCGTTGCCTTTAGAGAGCTTTTAAGAATATAATATATTGAGGAAGTTCGTTTATAATATCGAGATAATTAAAAATAATAATACGATAAAGAGGAAAGATTTGATTTTTAATTTGTTTGTCACGTAAGCCGTGACAAACAAATTAAAAACTAATTGACCGATTAAAAAAATTGTTAACTGCTAAAATGCTACTCTTTACTGAATAACATAGGAACATCGCGAGAAAGAATATTTTTTGTTTGATTCCTATGACAAAAAATGGTTATTGAAACAAAATTGATCGCAGATGAAAACGCGGGAACTAGATTTTTTATTTTTTTTTAATATTGTGTAGATTTAACTTTGATTAAAACAAAAAAGGCACAAGGCACAAAGGTATAAGGCACAGTTACAAGCCGTGCTTTTAAAACAGTCTCCTTATTGCTTGGTTTTTTGGTGATTGCAATACTGTTCTATACCTGTTGTGGAATCTTTGTCCTCGGTTCAAATAATCAACTTTACGCAACCATCAATTTGATTAAATTGTAATTTATATTCCAAGTTACGATGGCGTTGATTGGCTTTTACGAGTGACCGCAATAAAGTGATTTATGTATCTCCAATAGTAAACAATACATCTGGGAGGGTAATAGACTGCAACACAGGAAATTTAAAAGCTACCACAAATATATTATTATTATTATAAAATATGTACAGGAAGTCTCAGAAAATAGAACGTCTGTCTTCTTGATGATACCGGCAATTGTATATGTACATATATATATCCCCATGACGATATATATGCAACATTATATTCTTAAAACATAGTATTGTTATGTTTTTCTTTATATAACAAAAGTGGCAAACAATTATACGGTCCACTCGATGGAAAACGGCTACCGCAGCCTGTTCACACTTACAATACCGAAGTATCACTTGCGCGTTGCTACTCTGTGTTCGGAGAGTAATACTGTGTTGGCAGCATAATGGGACTAATTCCTCTGCTGCCAACACAAAATAATAATCCTCCCCCTGCCCAAGGAGCACATTACTGGAAACCTTATTCACCGCATAGGAACACAACACAAAAAAAAATATTTGGCTATGAATTTCTATAATACAATAATTATATAATAAACTAGCTGTCCCGCCCAGCTTCGCTCGGGTGAAAAAGTAAAATTTCCCGAAACACGATCGTAGCGAGGTGCCGCTATAGATATCGGGTCCAACTGTGATGTATGCTATCCTATCTTTTAAGTTGGTTCAAACTGCACACGGTGTGCAAATTTGATTGAAATCAGTTAAGTAGTTTAGGAGCCCATCGCCGACAAACAACGTGACACGTAATTTATATATATTAAGATAAATATACATATGAATTAAATTTAATGAAAAAAATTAAATTAGAGCCGTGGTGGCCGAGTGGTTCGAGCAGTTGCTTGCGACGCAAAGGTCGCAAGTTCGAATCCCGACTGTACCAATGAGTTTTTCTGAACTTAAGTACAGTGATTAGTCACACCACGAGCTTTACGGTGAAGGAAAACATCGAGAGGAAACCTGCATACGTCTGAGAAGAAATTCAAAGGCGTATGTATGGTCGTGCTGGAGTAACGGCGATGGACTCGCCATCTGTCACGTTGGCACCCTAATATACCTCTGGCGGAAAGTGGGTGTGTGGGTATTACCTATACACCTCTGCCTACCCCTTCGGGGACCCTTGTGGGAAGGCGTGAGGATATATTATATTATTATTATATAAATATACATCCATTTGTATGATAACTTTTTCAAAAATTATTACGATATAAATAAGAAAAAAATCGCCGTAAATATATGTAAGTGACAACGCGGCAAATAGAGTGTCTAAAGCATGACATTTTCTAAATAGTTCAGCCAATGAAATGACTTTTTCCCTAGATTCAGGCAATATGCAAAACAGTGCTTTTTTCAACTGAGTAAACTTAGCTAAATCGTGCCTTTGAAATCTAGATAATGAATACAGATAGTGCGTACGTGAACCGAGAGGCTAATTAATCACAAGTTACTGTGAACTACACCGCCTCCCGGATTTCCTTAATTAAAATTGCATGTTTTCAATCTAAGCATTTCATTGCTAATTTTTGCCGGGTAAGATTAAATTCGAATGTTAGCAATAAAAAAGTTCAATTTTATGAATATTCATAAATTCATAAATAAAAGTGGTGACCATGATAATCACGCCTCTTTCCCGCAGGGGTAGACAGAGACCACTTCTTTCCACTTGCTACGATCCTTACATACTTCTTTCGCTTCGTCCACTTTTATTATTCTCTTCATACATGCTCTTCGGTTTAGGGTACTAGGGTATCAAAATAATATATTTCCTAATTAGAGTATATACGGTACTGATAACCAAAATACATTATACGCAATATGAAATGATAAAATTATAAATAACAATTAATTGGTTTCCTCTCAATGTTTTCTTTCGCCGTTATGCTCGTGATGTGATAAATCACTGTACTAATAGTACTACTAGAAGGATCACTGTCGGGATTCAATCTTGCAATCTCTGTGTTACAGGCGATTACTCAATCCACACGGTCACCGCGGCCATAAATAGGTATGAAACCAACTTACCGATCCGGGCCGAGCCCGGAGTCTCTTTTGGTAGAAGCCGTGGCAGCTAATTTCTCCACTTTTCACACCACCGATGCCATCTGGATTTAAACACTACTTATTGTTTAAAAATGTACCATACGATCGACATTAACATTCGTAATTTGAATTTTTCGATTCACTCGGACTCCTCGCGTTGTGTTTAGATCTGAAACAAAAAACCAACTTACGAATATTTTATACACATACCAAATACATCATTTTATTTTATTTATTAAAATTTTACCACATAATAAAATTAAAAATGGTTCAGCGTGTGGGATCATTTTGTGGTTCCATTTAATATAAGTAGTTGCATATTAAGTCTATTTTCATCACGACTCTGAAATGTATTGAAGCGATGATGAGAGTGAAACAATGGGTTCGACCACGAATTCATAACACTTTGAGTAACAATAGCTAATAAGTCTTTCAGAGGAGTTTCGGTCAACATATCCGAGCGTCTCGTACCCTTGCCCTTGAGTACAAAACGCACGGTCATTAAATGGACTACGCTCAGCTATCGAATGCAATTTGCACACAGTTTACACCACACTAAAATACACTATTGGTGTCTGAAAATTGAGTCTAAATTGGCATGTCGACATGCAGAGGTGCAGTTGCCCGTCAAGAGGGTACAGCGATGCAATGTGATAGCTAGACTGTCTGAATGTCAAACCAATGATCGGCAGTGCCTGATGCAATGCAATGACCGGCGCAATAAAAATAATTTTCACGTCAGAGCAAAGAAGAAATAGTAAGTTCATCTAAGCAAGGGAAGCGGCCGAGTTTGTGCAAATCCGATTGTTGCGACACAACCAGGAAAAGTAAACAACAAATTTACAATTAAATTGCTTTTCAAAGTAAATATAATACATTCTGGAACGGACTAGAGGGTGACGGATTCATACGCTGAAAGTGAAAGTTGAATCGAACATATTTTTGTATATATTCGAAAAATATGTAAGTTCTATAGACATACAGAGTATGTAGGTATATATTTATTTATTTATTTTATATGGATATGAGAGTTGGGACGATAATTTTGGCCATCGCTCAACCAAACTTTCAACATCTCGCGACAGTTCTAAGCATGATAGATGTTTCTTTCCATCCTAAGACTACAGCAAAGTGCCGTGTTAGTTTTTTAAAATACATATTTGTTAATATAAATATTCATTAGCCTTAGCACAAGGGTCCCAATACGCGTAGGCCAAGATGTAATAGTACCATATTTTTTCCGGAAATACATGATAGATGCCAACGTGATAGTCTGCCGATCGTCTCGTGCGTATCACGAGAACGTTGCACACACACACAGAGCTACAAGTATGCAGGTTTCCTATCGATGTATTCTGTAACGCTACTCAAACTGCTCGTGATGTGACAAATATCTGCATTTAAATTGAGGAAAAATAATTGAACAGATTTTTAATCTGCAATCTTATTTTTTTAGTTTTCAATTTAAGCAATCGGACCTTAAAATGGGATAACAATCAAATCAGCGCAAATCATATCAGCGCTTGAACGCTTTCGCTCTCCCTGTTTCGTCTCTACAACTAAGGCCATTTCCAAATCGTTGTACTCTTTTTGGTCTACGCCCAAGCCTAAGCCGTAATTTAGATGGTACTAACTAATAAGCACGGCAAAAGCAGCACTGACTATTAGCTGTGTGGCTTTACTATTCTCGAATCAGTTACTTTAAGACAATTCTGCATCACAGCTGTAGCTCCATATGATGTTCACAACCATATATATATCCTTTGATCCGCTCAATAATAAATATATAAAGAAAAAAATTGCATTCATTCATCGCAGAAACAACCTTGTCAATGCTGCGTGGTTACGTGAGCACAACACTTGGAGGCAAGGGAAACAAGCAATGGTATTTGCATATGTATTTATACGTGTAATGTATGTATATTGGTGGCAGTCGTGCGTCTATGTGCCAAATGGATTGAAGGTCGCGACAGGAGGCGAATCTAGCGAGGCATTGAACTATGGAACGTAACCGGAAGTTGGGGCCGATGACTGATGGACGCCGACAGAATAACTAGAGCTGGCGAATGTAGGTTAACTTGTTTCATCAGTGTTTTAGAGGTGCACAATTGCAATGTAGCATAAAATGTTATACTATTCTATTATCATGAAAGAATCGTAAGTTTCTGTTTTGCGCCGGTTTGTTTGGAGCCGTGGTAGCCGAGTCGTTTGAGTAGTTGTAACACAAAGATCACAAATTCGAATCCCGACTATACCAATGTTTTTCTGAACTTAAGTACAGTGATTATTCACACTACGAGCTTTACGGTGAAGCAAAACATCGAGAGGAAACCTGCATACGCTTGAGAAGAAATTCAAAGGCGTATAAGGTTATACAACACCCACAAGTGGTAAAAAAATCGAGATATATAAGCCACGATGTCAACATCCACGTAATATTTAATAATATTTACTCGGTAATCTGAGTAATAATGAAATTTAAACGGAACGATCATCAAGCACGTATTAAAATTGTGACCTTTCAAAGGCCTTGTAACCCCAAATCTTTCTTTCCGCACCAGTCTTACAATGAAACGAAATACGACGTCTATAAATTAAACCTTGGACGGTTTACGACCAATAAATCCAATTTTAAATAGTTCATCTATTTCTTGCTTCAGTTCATAAAACAAGAGGCATTCTTGAGATTCAATGCAACGCGCCGCCGCAACAAATTGAGACGTAGGTAGGTATCTTTGATTTCGGATGGTTCGGACAAAAACCCCAAGCTTTCGAAACCTTTCGGTGCAATGACCGAGTGATGTTTTATTTTTTGATAAACTTAATGATCCCTCATCTTTATTTGGAAGTGTTGAAACCGCAAACAAAAACAATCAACCCGAAGAATCACGGTGATTATTGTACTGTTCTGTGTAAGAATTTCGTTTGAAAACGTCGTGCTGCATGTTAGGCCAATGAGTCCAAAAGTCATGACAGGAAAGTACAATTTAATTTCTATAAGATTGCAATCAATGGATTCCTTACATTAATTACACAATCGCTTCCCTCTATCGAGGTGCATCTACAATAACCGTACATCATGTATTTAAAATTGTTTTTGTCAATTCGAATAACGATTCAAATATGATAAATAAGTAGTAGGTATCTACTTGCAAACGTTGATTTATTCCTAAATTGCATGTAGGTAATTATTTTTAATACGCTTTTTTTTGTCCAGGACATGTAAAAGTCAAATCTACAATTACATAGCTAAATCACGTCTTGGTTTCGGCTTTGCTGTTGACGCAATGTTACATTGTTTTAAATTTCAATACACCCGAAATATAACCTTGAAAGCAAGTTAGAGGACGGCTAAATGATTTTTGGGTTTGAGACTTTTTGCTTCGATACATATTATTGTCTCACAATAGTAGCGAGTTTGTAAGGAATACATTAATTTTATTTAGGTGGACCGGTCGATGCCTCCGCTCGTTTTTACTCGAGCCTTCACCTTTTTCAGTGGTAATTGTTAAGATGAGCTAGCTGCTCATTATCATTAAGAGTCTAATTTAGGACATATACAGAAAAATTTGGGTCATACAGTTCTCGTCTGTTCCGAGAGAGGTACTTCGGTTTAAAATTGGAGTTTCTCGACTGGGGCTGTATCTCACTTTACAGAAGTTTGCAGCCAAATGGCACTAATTTAGGATTCTGATCTTGCGGTGAGGAAACTTTACAAGACTCCACTTGGAATTACTGTGTTGGTAAAACCGTGATTCGACCGTCCATCGTTAGAAACGACTGCTGCTGCTGAGTGTGATGATCTGATGGATGAGTCTCATAAATGCAATGCATGCGTCCCTTCGGGGGCCCTTGTGTGGCGTGAGGATATATTTATTATATTATTATTATAAAAATACCAACGAAATCAAATCTTACGCGGAGCATAGCTAGTGTAAAGTTAACAAGTAAATATCGTCGACAGAAAGATAACAGATGAAGAGAAAATAGCTTTCACGAGAAGTCATAACCCCAAACAGTTATTCTAACTCATTATTTTTGTGATCTTGGCTGCTTAAACTTCCGATTAGCTAGATATTTAAGGGCACTTAACATAATAAAACGTATATCTTCCAATACACAGAGACCCGACATGGCCGAGTGATACGAACAGTCGCCTGCAGCGCAATAATTGCAAGTTAGAATTCCGATTGTATCAAGAAGTTTTTATGAACCTTAAGTACGGTAGGAAAGCACTAAATGGAAACCTGCATACGTTCCAGGAGAAATTCGAAGTACTATATATACCTCTGGCGGAAAGTGGTTGTGTGGGTATTACCTATACACCTCTGCCTACCTCTTCGGGGACCCTTGAGGGAAGGCGTGAGGATATATATATTATTATATATACCTATATATATTTTGCTTGAGAGACGGCCCATGTAAGCGAAAAGAGTTCGATCTTTTTTTCAGAGACCTTAGTAGGAAGGCGTGAAGAAAGAAATGATCCTATTGGGAAATGGGCACATCCGATGAGCGATATCATCTCATCATACCCTTATTACATGCCCTTGAATCTATGTTGTGTTTACGGCATGTCTCTCGAGAGGACGCTGCTAATAACAAGTTGGGGCCCGTCCAGTAATCAACACTTTCTCTGACCTTGATGGCACCGACCACGGAATCCAATTACGTTATTCACAAGAGATTGATAGCAACGTAGGTACCTTTATTGGAAGATATTTGTCACTGGAATTAATCAGGATGGCAACCGAATTTATTGATTGGATGGCCGGCAGTGTATTGTGGGACGTTTTCGTTTTAGGACGCAGATGTTTGAGGAATTTAGCTGTTCATTAAAATCATGCATTGAGTCGTAATGATTGTCAATAAGGTGGTGTCAAGTGGTGGCTCAGTGCTTAGTTTAGATAGTGACCTGTGTCGCTTTAATTATGAATTAACATAGTTGTGTCCGGCCCTTTCAGTCCTTTTTATATTAAGTCCGATCAAAATAGAATAAATAAATATAATTCAATTTGGACAATTAGAAGAATCGGACATAAAAATGGTTAAATTTTGATCAATAACGTCAAATATATAATAGTAATCTAATATTCTAATATAATTAAAAATCTAATAATATAATAGTAATATATAACAAATGTGTATATTTGTTATATATTCAGAAAATAACTGATATTTTGATATTACACACACAATTGTAAGTAGCAAATTCTGTATCTTTTTCTTGTCCATAAAAGGTAATCAAATGAAGTGTTATTTTCCGAGGATTGCCGAGGGTCGGCGGCACGCGAGCGATACACCTGGTGATACTAACGCATAGGCGGTACTTACCGCTTACCATCAGGCGGACCGCATTTTTACCACCCTTGTTCTTTATAAAACAAATGTAACGGATAACTTAGAAAAAACACC
Organism: Drepana arcuata; assembly: GCA_016069955.1. Taxonomy (NCBI): domain Eukaryota; kingdom Metazoa; phylum Arthropoda; class Insecta; order Lepidoptera; family Drepanidae; genus Drepana; species Drepana arcuata. The sequence goes on along the minus strand of JACCPG010006713.1, from coordinate 12,450 downwards.
AATAGGCGGGTATCAATAGTTATTCGGTTACCGTGAAGATACCAGGAATAAAATCAGTTACGAAATATTCTCACAACATTACGTAAAGGCTGACTTAGGTTAATAAGGCTTCGTAAATTGTTAGCCCACACTCACAACTTATTCCGTGGAACTGGCATTCTGTTTTTCGCAGCTCCTCGCATATCCTGTAATTAATTGGCACGGAGGCTTCGGACCTTATCTCGGTCCCATCGAATTCTTTATTTTATTACCGAAACCTCCGTTTATACATAACGCCTTCGACACCGGCTTCTTAAAACAAGGGATATTAAGCTTTATAAAAAGCTATATAAAGTACATTTTCAGGCACATTGAGGCAACGAGGCCGGCACCATCGCCGTTGAATTAGTCTTTTTTTTAGCACTCAACTATAGACCTAAGGCTCATGTGATTAGGGCCGAATATTGATTTACTAATGCGGCGGAGCTTTCCGTCGCACACTAAACTTGGGCTTTTATATTATTTAAGCGAAATGATACCTTATTTTATAACGCTAATATTATGATAAAATTTTTAATAAGCAATTTTTTTTATTTACCAACATATGTATTTATAAGTAGAGGTAATATATTTTTACTACCTACGTGGTTAAAGAAGATGGAACTTCGCGCCACTTCATGAATATCTATGGATACAAATGTGTGGTTGAGTAACAAATAACGACCCATCCTCATAAACTAACGAATCTTTCGTGAGTAGGTTTGTTGTAATATTTTTTCACTTTGATTAAAAAAAAACGAAACAAGCTTAATTAACCATAGAAAAAACACAATTAAGACGAGAAATCATTAATTGTAATAGACTGGTTGAAAAATTTAAAGCTTTATCAATATGTTATTTTTTTGATATATAACTAAGCTAGCTATAACCTGTATTAAGCATAATTAAATATGTCACATCATCATTAGACCATAGGCATCACGGCGAGTTCCTCACGAGGTAGGCAGAGCACTGGACTTCACAGACCTCCATTCATCACCTCTTATATATGTTCGCTGTTTCGAGTATTCTATAATATATAAAAGTATATCTATCCCTGATATTGAGACGATCTGTAAGTTGGAAACGTAATTGACCGAGAAATTCCATACTTAAATCTAATACTTGAACGATCAAATTCTATCCCTTTGATGTTGTCATAAAATGGATTTAGCGATAGGTATTTGTATGTTAACTATTAACTGGGATTAGAATTGAGTACTAGTAGTGTTTTTGTTATTAATATTCCTAATCGAAAGACTAGACTATATATAATAATAATAATAATATATCCTCACGCCTTCCCACAAGGGTCCCCGAAGGGGTAGGCAGAGGTGTATAGGTAATACCCACACACCCACTTTCCGCCAGAGGAGTATTAGGTGCCAAAGTGACAGATGGCGAGTCCATCGCCGTTACTCAAGCACGACTATACATACGCCTTTGAATTTCTTCTCAGACGTATGCAGGTTTCCTCTCGATGTTTTCCTTCACCGTACCTAAGCCTATCAAATTTAAGAAATACACAGACAGACGAGATTGTCTGAAAGGAGATTTGGGGGAGACAACGTTCCAACTACGTAAATCAAATCGATTGAACACTCAAGTATAGGACCAACAAGAGCAGGTACTTGTAACTTTTTTTTTATATAACAAGAGTGGCAAACAAGCATACGACCCATCTGATGGGAAACGGTTACCGCAGCCTATTTACGCTCACGATACCGAAGTAGCACTTGCTTGTTGCCACTCTGTGTTCGGAGAGCTATAGTGTGTTGGCAGCATAATGGGTTTAATCCCTCTGCTTCCAACACAATGTAACAACCCTCCCCCCTCCCCAAGGAGCTCATTACTGGAAACCTTATTCACCGCGTAGGAACACAACACAAAAAATTGTGTTATTTGGCTACGGACTTCTATAAGGGTCCTGCCCCAGTTGGGCAGCTCCGAATTCGAACGGGAAACCCGTTATGCCCTACCTCTCTTAATCATCTTACTTGTAATCATGTACGAAGAGACTGATAACTGCCGAGGTGGTTGAGTGGTTCGAACAGTCACCTGCAACACGAAGATTGCAAGTTCGAATCCCGACTGTGCCAATGAGTTTTGTCTGTCTGTGTATTTCTTAAATTTTATTTGTTTAGGTATTCATTCAAAATATATAGTCCAGTCAAGCCCATGCTTGACGGTGAAGGAAAACACCGACAGAAAACCTACATACGCTTTAGAAGAAATTCAAAGACGTGTGGTTAACAAACAAAATAGTGATGGACTCACCATGTGTCACGTTGGCGCAAAAATATATAGGTATGTATATCTCCGGCGAAAAGTGGGTTTATGCGACTACCTATACTCTTCTGTCTTCCCCTTTAGGGACCCTTGTGGGGAGACATGAAGATGAAATACGATGAAGCCAAAGACTATCAAAGAGAACTGACGGTCTACTCACTCTGCCTACCCTATGAGGCACGGCGCAAATAATGTATTGGAAATAAATACATATCGGTATAAAAAAAAACCACTCCGCAGCAAAATGTGATCAGTTTCCATTCAGACGACTAGAGACTAATTAATTAGGGTGTCGTCTCGCCAGACTAGTATTAGTTAAAGATAAGTTCTATTGAGTGCTAATTAAGCCGGGAATTAATCCTGCAAGTTGCAGAACTTACAAGTATCTTCAATCTCCCCGCATAGTTTCAGTTCTGAAAGTCAGGGTTGCAGATTCGAATCAGAATGTTTAGCTTTGGCTCTTTTGTGAATAAAATATTGTGAGAGAATCTATTTGAGAAAAAAACATAAATGTATCATATATTGTGCTTTATTCTTTGACGAAGTTTGCGGAGATTAAACCTTGTTGGGATGGACGGAATCTGTGCCGTAAATCTTTAAAATACAAATGTTATTTTGAATAATATTTATTTAATTACATACATACATACATATCACCACGCCGAGTCCCTAACGGGGTAGGCAGAGAGTATAGAGCGCCAGTTCTCTCTAGACTTACATACCTCTTTCGCTTCGTCCACATTCATCAGTCTCTTTATACATGCTCGTCGGTTTCGAGTACTCTTAACGTTCCCGTCCTTCAGAGTCCGATCTATTTGATCCAGGTAGTTGGAACGTGGCCTTCCTCTGCCTCTTCTTGCACACACTTTTGCTTTATTTAATTATTGCTATTCAAATCAACTCAAAGACGGCGACGGACTCGCCACCTATCACATTGGCGAAAGTGAGAATTGGGTACTACTACCTACACATCTTTGCCTACCCCTTGGGGGAAGGCGTGAAGAATTTATGAAGAATGGTATTATGGTGCACACGTTAATGATGGCGATTCCATCGGCGTTTCTCAAGCACATACATACATACGGTCACTACATACAAACAATACGTCATTGAATTTTCTCTCAAACGCGTGCAGGTTTCCTCTCGACGTTTCTTCACAGCTTTTGGTATGAATAATAACACAATTTAAAAACGCATTGGTAAAGTGGAGATTCGAAGTTGTAATCTTGCGTTGCAGACGACTACTCGAACGACTAGGCCAATATAGCACCTACATTCTTATCGTTGGTAATAAATAAAACACCATTATGTTCGACACCTACATATATGTACGACCATGGTGGCACTCCTACTTTCAATTTGTTATGTGATGGTTGCTATGGCAACCAAGGTCATCACTTACACATTGTTAGCTAAACTGATTCAATATAACAGGTCTAACGTTAAGTATATTCAGTGAAAATGTATTCAGTAATAGTTCTTCTTTGTATACTTAAATACTTTATATGTAAATAAAGCTTATTTAATATACTAATAGGCTTTTATAAACCACTCCTAAAAATATTGTCTGTCACAATTATAGATGCTTGAACTATTAATGACACATGTAAATCAGTTAAATAAGAAGTATGCAAGGATCGTAGCAAGTGGAAAGAAGTGGTCTCTGCCTACCCCTACGGGAAAGACGCGTGATTATATGTATGTATGTAAATCAGTTTAATTATTTAGATTTATTAGAGTTCTTATTCCCGAGCGTGGTATTGTCTTTATATTACTCTGAGCTGTGCAGCCCCACAGCTGGATACCATAAGTCCATATTGGCATAAGAACTTGTTTGTATAATACTACTTTGTTGTGTACTGCCAATGTGGAATGTACCAAGTATCCAGTACATCTTTTTGTACCGAAAATTTAGCTCCTGTCGTTTCTTGTTTACGTGGTTCTTCTAGCGGAGCTTTCCGTCGAGTGTCATGCCTTGGTACTTGGCTGTGTGAAATCCTTTTGTTATTTATGAAAACTGGATGATAATGTGGTCCTTGGTCGTGAAGTCTATGTGAATTGATTTCGATTTATTCGCAACTTTTTTGTCAGATTGTGTTGATGGCAGATTGTTGAAAATTACGAGTCATGAAAAACAATTCTAACTGCTTCATTCCCGTCAAAACTCTTCGATCCAGTTCTCACTTAAATTGCTACCAGAACAAATAATCAAAATCAGGGATGTTGTGGATGCCGATTTAAATTCACTCACTAATTTTCATATTAGTAAGTGAAGTAAAAAATATAAGCATTATACTAAATAAAGAAAAATATTGCCGCCTTTTCTGATTCAAGGCGGTTAAATTACAAATACGACAGTATTAAATAATCTAAGATTTAATTATTTTGCAGAAAATGCAAACTAAAGTATTAATTTTTTTTTTAATTTTTAAGTTCTAATTCTTAAGTTGATATTTAAGATTTTCAATAATATAGTATCTACCTAAATACAATACTACAATCGGCCATTTTGAATGAAACAACGATCACAGCGCATGACGTCACACCTACGAGCTGCTTTCGCGCACTATTGAAAAGTAATAGAAAAACGGCTTTAAAGTGCGCTAAACCTTAATTTATTACGGAAATACAGGTCTTTTCGTAAATTTCTAAATTTTTCGTTATGCCTATTCCATAAACTACTTCTGTGTCGGTGATGACATTGTTAATGAACTTGTTAGATAATCTATCAATACGGGAATCTCGCTGAAAAAATAAAGTATATTGTATAAAACAATAAACTTTGTAACAGTGTACTCAAAAATCCGCATCCGTATTCACATCCGCGGATGTGAAAAATCCCTTTTCTATACGATAAGTAATTCACAGCGCAAACAAACGCGAACAATTATTTATTTACAAGAAACAAAACCAACACAACAAACGCGTCGGATTCTGTCACCAATTTTTTCGCTCCCATTGGTAATTTTCACATGCACGCGCCATTCGCCGACCCCACCCAATTTCTTCGTTGTCGCAACTTATATTACATCCACATCCGCATGAGCATCCGCATTGATGAGATGCGGACGCAGATGTCCAAATCTATGTGGAAGCTCCGCATTTGCGCAAGTGCATCCCTAGTGTAAATGCACTCATGCGTTTATGCGCAAGCACTCGGGCTTTGAACTTTTATTACAATAAAAATGTCCCACTGTCGCTAGCAAAAGCTCAATATCCGATGAACAAGCTCAAGGTGAGGCACGCTATTAACTATAAATGACGTTTTGCGAGACCTTTTAATCAAGTCATTAACATATGGTAAAGCAGAAGGATCGTTCGGAGAGATAAAGATAAATGCGAACAAAGATACATGTATTTCACATTGTATACCATCAATAATCAGTATTCTCAAAGCTTTCGGTGCACAATCGCGCAATCTATAAACTAGTGTAGGTATGTGCTTTGGCTCGTAAATAAAGTGATAAAATTGATATTTTAATTGCGCATACTTTGTATTCTGTGCAGTCGTTACATTGAACTCTGGCCATGAAAAACACACTTATTTAACTGGAAAATATTTTACCTTTTGCAGTTTAAAACGAGGGTGTGATTGTAAATTTGAATTTACGTTGATTCAAAAAGGATTAGTGAAGAAATATTGACGAATCAGATATGCTGTTTAGAAGAAGAGGCAGAGGAAGACCACGTTCCAACTACTCAGATTAAATCAAACGTACACCCAACAATGGGAACGTCAGAATAGGTTTTTTTTAGGAATTCGAATATGTATGAATAACTAAAAAAGGTATGCAAGTCTAGAGAGAACTGGAGCTCTACTCCCTATATCTACCCCGTTAGGGACTCGGTGTGATGATTTATATATAATACTAGCTGTCCCGCCCAGCTTCGCTTGAGTGAAAAAAATTAAGTTGCTACAACACGATCATATACGATCACCTATTGGGTCCAATTGTGAACCTAAACTATTCTCGAATCCACCTGAAGAAACAGACAATTTTATTAAAATCGGTCCAGACGTTTGCGATTCAATAAAGGGCATACAGACAAACACTCATATTGATCTATATAGATAATGATAATAGAATTAATCTTGTTCAAGTAATCCAGCTTTGTATTGCCAAATGATGTTTGATCTGGCTTTGTGGGATTACCTTATATATGAATCTTTGTCGTAATATAATATATCCTCACGCCTCTCCACAAGGGGTCCCGAAGGGGCAGGCAGAGGTGTATAGGTAATGCCAACTCACCCACTTTTCGCTAGAGATATATTTTAGGGGCCAAAATCCATTGCATTGTCATCTTTCGGGGACCCTTGGGGAAGGCGTGAAGAATGTATATTATTGAAAAAGTATCGCACTTAAATAATTGCAGTGTCAAACGTATGACTAGCTATAAGCGTTGTTTCTGCGTACCTAACGTACGTGTACAAATTTCTTTCATTCAATAAACTCGTTTAAAAAATATTTCTATTCTTAACATAAAATGTTTGAAGTCTTAATAGAACATTGGCTTATTGTTATATCAAAGCGAATGCGATTCCATTTCTACGCAGTAAACTTCCCCCAAGCGGAACCCGGTATGTAATAAAAATAGTGAACTTGCATAGTCAGTAAAACTAGCTTTGTTGGAACTAGATCTGAACCATTACAATGCGTGAATGATTACGCATTGGCGGCTATTTGTGGTATAAACTGGTACATACCGGTATTGTCGATGTATTTACCCCCCTCCCCCCTGCCCTCTCCGTATAGTAAAAGAACAATAAGTAAATGCATCAGTAGGCCGTGAACTTAACCCACATTCTCACAAACGGATCGTACAAAAGAATTATGCAAAACTATTTCTTAGTTAACACAAAGGAACTTAAATCATAGAGGTATTAAATTGTATGCGGCGCAGAACCCTTATATTAATAATTGAATTTCTGAATCAGTCACATCGTAGTCCTTTCCCTATGCTATTATTAGACAAACATTTCCAGTTCCATAGTAATCAACTATCATACATTATATTAGACTAAGCGTAGTCCAATTGTATATGTACTTTGTGACCTATATTGAGCTAGAACACTATATAGACTATATTCCTTCAGTGCTAATGAATGCGTTTTATAACATAATTGACAAGAATCAGACGATATTGGATAGGAAAGGAATACGAATAATTTTAAAAACTGCTGACAACTCAATTATATAATGCAACTGCTATCCATCCCCATGGCACCTCAACCTTTTCCGCATATATTCTCTAGAGAACCAACCATCCAGTCATGTAAAATTAATCATATAATCGTTGTTTCAATTGCTAGTAATTCCTGAGATACCCTGATGAGACTCTGCGTCTGATTAGGCTTGTGTAGTTCTTAAGATTTGTGTTATACTTACACGAGAAATGTTCATAGTCTATTATTTCTTATTTCAATAATTATTATTCATTGTAAAGTAACCTGTAACTAGTCCATAAGACATAAGATTGTATGCACCGTGGAACAAATTATAATAAGCGAGTCGAATATATATTTAATGCATTTGTCTGAACGTAAACATTGAAACAGTCGGCATGCGCAGTTAGCGCGACATGAGCATCTAAATATGTGTGTGCTAAGTCGCTGAAACGGCGTGTTAAAAATCTCGGTTTATTTAGAGAGTGCCCTCATTCCTGAGCCGCGGTGCCCAGCGAAAGTAAAGCACAACTCTCGAGCGCCTAGATGTTTCCATATTAACCGGACGATATACGTTCAGATGCCTTACAATAACACTATAGTAAAATATTGACCATCGCTTAGGTACTTACTGTTTGACAGCTCCAAGAATCCGTTCTGATTTGCGCCAACTCTGATTTGAATCTTTGTTTATTATGTAAGTAATGATAAACAATAACAGTCCGGGGTGAAGCTCACTGAGGGGTGAAAACCGCCTACTTGCTATTGACGTAATCGTAACGCCGTTTTAGGTTAAGTTCGCTAGAAACAGCGCGCGGTACACTAGGGCGGGGGCGGGGGCGGGGGACGATGACGAATGTAATTTATAGCTTGAAAGAAAATTAAACACTATTGGGTTTGTTATGAAGAAGGAATAGTAAAAGTAATGCAAATGCGTCTAGGTTCGTGGGACACGGAGCGTGCGCACTCGAGTCTGGGGCAGTACTGGCGGCGGCCGGCAGGCGGCGCTGCGCTCGCTGGTATTGACAAAAGCGCAAAGGGCGCATGGGACGCGTCTCGCGAGGAAATAGCACTTTCAGCGCGACCAACCTTGAACTCTCTCTCTATTGGATATTAGATAATATGGGATTAGATACCATAATGCTGTAACAGCACGCGAGCAATGCGAGGGTTATTGAGCAACACCGCTATGCACTTGTTTATGTTACAGTTCATTTGCATCTCGTGTACTTACATTAAACCGTTTGCTGTAATCTAAGCATGTCTACTCTGCGTCGATATTAGCGCTATTATTTCAGTTCTTCGTATTATGATGTAGTCAGTTCTTATAGTATGTTATCAGAATAGGGGCGGTAATTTGTCTTCAGCAGCACCCTCTTTTCGCCGGAAATATATTTAGGTGGTCATGTGATTGATGGCAAGTCGGTCACCGTTTGTCGGCGACACACACAATCACATACACACGCAAAAAACTACACTACACGAAGTAAATACAATAGTATTAAGTCTCATGCCATTTCACGATGGTACGACTAATTGGCTTTACAGGCCTAGTCCAGTTTAGAATTTGAAACAGTTATGTACATTTTATTATTTTAAAAAGCCGTGGTGGCCGAGGTGTTCGAGCAGTTGCCTGCGACACAAAGATCGCAAGTTCGAATCCCGACTGTACCAATGAGTTTTTCTGAACTTAAGTACAGTGATTAGTCACACCACGAGCTTTACGGTGAAGGAAAACATCGAGAGGAAACCTGCATACGTCTGAGAAGAAATTCAAAGGCGTATGTTTAGTCGTGCTTGAGTAACGGCGATGGACTCGCCATCTGTCACGTTGGCACCTGATATACCTCTGGCGGAAAGTGGGTGTGTGGGTATTACCTACACACCTCTGCCTACCCCTTCGGGGACCCTTGTGGGAAGGCGTGAGGATATTTTCATTGCGTAACAATATTTTTTTTTTTCATAGCATTCGCATTTGAATTTATTCTGAAACGAATGTAAGCTTCCTCTCGCTGTTTTAAGGCCGTAAAGCTCGTGGTGGGATCATTTGTCTTTATCAGAAATGTTGGTTTAATTGGTAGATACATATCTGCTTATAATCAAACTTATTAGTACCAAGAATTACTCGAGAGGATGTTGAATTTATTCTTGAAGGATTTGCTAATTCTTGAGATCTATAGGCTTCGCTCAGCTAAAGCCCTTTTGAATATTCATTCGTAAAGGGCCAATATTATATTTTACTTGAATACATAGAATATTTACGTGACATGAATTAATATAAGCTATAGGAATTAATAACCTTTTAGGAATAATATGAAATTTCATTTAAAAATCTTAATATATGGATTTGAGTTTTTTATAATAAATCGTAATCGATCGGACGCTCAAGGACGGGGAACGTTAAGAGTACTCGAAACCGACGAGCATGTATGAAGAGACTGATGAATGTGCACGAAGCGAAAGAGGTATTAAGTCTAGAGAGAACTGGCGCTCTATACTCTCTGCCTACCCCGTTAGGGACTTGGCGTGATGATATGTATGTATGACTTTTTTACGTTTTTCTGGACTTATGTACAGTGGAGCAAAACGTAAGGATACTCAAAGAAGTTTGTATTCGCGCTGAGAGACGGCAACGGCCTCACCATTTGTCACGTTGGCAAACATAATAAATTATTTGGGTACACTATATATAACTAACAGCCGTGAAGGTGTTAGTTATATATAGTGTACCCATAGTACCCATATGACCTACATTAATTCCGCTTTGTCTACGGCTGTTTATGTCAATCAAGACGTCACAGTGTTGATTTGCACATCAAATGCTAGTCCGTGCGATATGATCTCTAGATTTAATTACGTAAAAGAGTTGCCACATCCTGATGTAGGGAAAGACTGGGAATCAATTCTGCTATGAAGTAAAGTTTTAGCTAATGTTGGTGGAAGAGTAACCATGGGGTTTCTTGTCGGTTCTTTTCCATGGAAACGACCAACCCGAACCGTGCACCTTTTTCGACGTTTTATAAGTGCCCACCTAGGTCTATGTGAAATAAAAATATTTTGTATTGATTTAATTTGGGACGAACTGGCCATGCACCGGAATATGTGGAGAGGCAAGAGGGGAGGAAGGGTTTTGTGCAGCTGTAGGTAATTGCTATAAATAAATAAAAAACAAATCTGTAGAAATCGCTGCCAATAGCTACCTTTCATCGTTATACTTTTCGCAATAGACAGGAAATTCACTCCCACTCTCTTCCGAGAACGCTCGGGTAGATTTGTTCACAGAATAAACTTCCCATTGGTTTTCCCAATAAGGAGTCCACTGTATTACTCAACAATATTTGAGATTCCTCATGAAGAATGAAAAGAGATTTTGCAGGTTCACGAGTGCCCTAGGTTTTGTAGGGATCATAAAATAAAACAATTTTTTTTTCAGGTAAGATACGTTTGAGTGGTCAAACTCTAGCAAGAAGTAAGATGTTCTTTATTTTAGTAGTGGCAGCTAGTTAGTTGTTACTACTAGGTACTAGGACACAACAGTTGGTCCATTCGGACGTACAATATTTCATAAAATAAATTATATACAAATTTTATTATAATCAAACGTCTTTGCACTTATTTATTCATAGGTATATTATTTGTATATTGTATTACTGATTAAATTCATTTCAATTATTATTTTTATTAATTATGAATCATAATATGTAGGTATAGTCACACCACGAGCTTTACGGTGAAGGAAAACATCGTGAGGAAACCTGCATACGTCTGAGAAGAAATTCAAAGGCGTATGTATAGTCGTGCTTGAGTAACGGCGATGGACTCGCCATTTGTCACGTTGGCACCTAATATACCTCTGGCGGAAAGTGGGTGTGTGGGTATTACCTATACACCTCTGCCTACCCCTTCGGGGACCCATGTGGGAAGGCGTGAGGATATATTATTTATTATTATTATATAGTTTAGAATAATAAAGTAAATATAATATTTATTTTATATTATTATTATTATTATAATAAAGTATTTCAAAGCTACCTAAATATATATTTTTAGCACATATCAAACTGATCATTTAGATATTCTGTTATATAGTTTTAAATACAAATGATATGATATCTACTTCACAGCCTATTTTGCGAGTTTGCAAATATTTAGTTTGTCATACAATTAATCATAGTTTTATAAAATCTCTGGAAATAAAAGAATCCACCCTACCCTTGGTTGAAAATATATATATATATATATATATATATATATATATATATATATATATTATATATTAATTATTTTCGATATACGTGCTGCGGCATGGCTATATCCTAATTCATTTTGCGTCTCTCGTCTATAGTATTGAGCCAGTGTATGGGTCTGTAGACAAACTCTTATCCACACAATTGAGTCATAAATTCCCTTATCCCTGCACTGAAATTGATACGACACTTATAATGCCAGTATCCTTAATGGCAATATATTCGTATTTCTACGAACATTACCAACGTAAGTGAGATCAGTGCAAGTATTGGCGCCGACACTGAGGACTTAATTTAATTCCATCGGATACATATTTGCATGCGCTAAGGGTAGCCATGCGGCTTAAAAGCTTTTAAAAGCTTTGCATTCTTTACTATTTATAAGTCGTGGTGGCCGAGTGGTTCGAGCAGTTGCCTGCGACGCAAAAGTCCCAAGTTCGAATCCCGACTATACCAATGAGTTTTTCTGAACTTAAGTACAGTGATTAGTCACACCACGAGCTTTACGGTGAAGGAAAACATCGAGAGGAAACCTGCATACGTCTGAGAAGAAATTCAAAAGGCGCATGTATAGTCGTGCTTGAGTAACGGCGATGGACTCGCCATCTGTCACGTTGGCACCTAATATACCTCTGGCGGAAAGTGGGTGTGTGGGTATTACCTATACACCTCTGCCTACCCCTTCGGGGACCCCTTGTGGGAAGGCGTAAGGATATTATTATTATTATT
>JACCPG010006709.1:0-15050 GCA_016069955.1 Drepana arcuata | reverse complement strand
ACATGTTGGATTGCGCCGGGGATACTCCAGCTGTTCGTAGAAAATGCCGCTATCGCCCTTTTGGAGTGCGTAAACGGCGCACGCGTTTACCGGATAATAATATTCGCAAAAAAATGCGTCTAGATATTAGATCGCGCCAAAGACAGAACAAACATTTAAGATCAAGGCCAAGAATTAGAACAGAAGTTGGCGATGGTAAGTGTGCAAGATATTTAAATTTTGTTATCCGTGGCTTTTTGTAATGTTAATTGTAATGTTTTATGTTTGTAATTTTATATTACATTTAAGTTCACGAGGCCCATAAAAGGCCCATATATATAATAAAAATAATATATATACTCACGCCTTCCCACAAGGGTCCCCGAAGGGGTAGGCAGAGGTGTATAGGTAATACCCACACACCCACTTTCCGCCAGAGTTATATTAGGTGCCAACGTGACTATACATACGCCTTTGAATTTCTTCTCAGACGTATGCAGGTTTCCTCTCGATGTTTTCCTTCACCGTTAAGCTCGTGTTGTGACTAATCACTGTACTTAAGTTCAGAAAAACTCATTGGTATAGTCGGGATTCGAACTTGCGACCTTTGCGTCGCAGGCAACTGCTCGAACCACTCGGCCACCACGGCTTTTTTTGTACAAAGTATGTGTACAAAGTTTTATGATGATCGGCTAAGTATTTTTTACGTGAAAGCGTAACAAACAAACTTACATTCACATTTATAATATTACTAGCTGTGCCCGCGACTTCATCAGCGTGGACGGCTTTTTTATCTTTCGTAAAAATGTTTTTTTTAATTAAAAAGTATTCTATGTTACTTCTAATACCTCCAAGAATATGTGTACAAAGTTTTATGATGATCGGTTAAGTAGTTTTTACGTGAAAGCGTAACAAACAAACTTACATTCACATTTATAATATAAGTATAGATTAAGGATATGGGTCTTTTATGGGCCTCGTGAACTTAATTGTATTATAAAATTACAAACATAAAACATTACAAACGTGTTTCTTAAATGTAATATGAAGCTATATTATGTATTTTAATACATTTATTTGTGTACCTACTTATTTAAGTTTATTTTTTAGCTGAAACAATTCGGAAGATGATAGCGGATTTGCCAGCGAAACGTCACCGTGTATTGATCAACCCTATGCAACCTTTGCTAAGACCACGAAAAATACTTGATAAGCAAAGAAACAAATTGATGATGAAACATCGATTTTCAGAAGACCCAAAAAGTAGGGGTGTTCGAATGGTCAAAGTTGAATTAAATGCTGCAGATAATACAAGCACTCCAGTAGATAGCTCCGGAAAAAGAGCCATTCAACAGAACGAAGATGATGATGATGACAACAAACCATTAAGATCAAGAACAAAACGAATAACTAACTCCGGAAGACCGATTCAAACGTTCAAAATGAAAGCTGCTATTAAAAGATCTCAAAGGCAAGCCAAATTAAAAGAACAAGCGCTAAAGAGTAATGAGGATAATGAACCTGAGAAGATTAATTGTACAAATAATGTACAGACTGATCAATTGTCAGTCAACAATACTTCACAAAGGATCAGTATGAATAGTAACCAAGATAATACTAGTGAACGTGGAAATCGTAATGAATCTGATCACAGCAATGAACAACGTCCTGGTTGCAGTGGAGACAACGGCAGATCTGACAATAATGACGCTCCCGCACAAAACATTGCGCCTCTTAAGCATTCAATTGCGCGCCTAACAGCAAGTTCGGATACCCAGGATAAATCAGTACAATTCCACCATATGTTCCTAGTACAACAAGAATGCAATGATATAACGCAGCATGCACAGCACGCTGAACACCAACGAGTTTTTGAAAATGAAGCCGGAGAGATTACTTTAGACAAACCACCTTTACAATATAATCGTAAGACTCATTTAGATCCTTACGCGTTCCAGAAAAACAAATGGGGTAAGCCTCGTAAGGGTTTGAATGATTGCATTGCAATGCTGAAAAATAAACTGGTTGGCCCATTGCAGGCCCCGGTCCAAGTCTCTGTGCAATGCGGCAGCGATGAGCCGTTGGACTCAGAACCTTTAATGACTCCACATGAATCATTTCATCGCAAGGCAGACATAGAGCAGCCGTCCTACGTGTTTTCTAGTTCAGTCACAACGACACGAAAAGTTGAGGACGAACAATACACTGGGCAAAGTCAATCGAAAGGGTCCGGCGCTATTCTTCGCCGCAAAGCAATTGAAGATAAAGATGCGATTCCACAAGTGGTTACGCGGCATAGTATAAAACCATTCGATGCTGAAGTTCTGTTATCAAAATCAAAACAGAATGACATCTCAACGAAACGTAAATCGCCCCGCTTGAGATCAATGACATACCCTCGGGGAGAACAGCAGCAGCTATATCAAAATGACTCTCGTATGCTTCAATTGTCAAAGATACAAGAACTTGATTTATTTGTGAGGAAAACACAACAAAACCAAGAAATTCAGCGTCAGAGACCCGAAAATTTGCCGAAGCGAAAATCTCGAGACTTTCGACAGTTACAGTTGGTGAAAACAGCACAACAAAAAAAAACTGGAACTATTAAAATACCACCCCTGAAAAGACATGAAGCTCCACTAAATAACATATTTGGTCTACCACCACATATTGAAGTATTGCCCCAAAGACCCACTGAAATGCATGTTTCTAATTATGTTTCAAATACTAAGAAATTGGCTAAAGTTAGACCACGTCGAAATACAGATGAAGAAGAGAAGAAGAAATACAGATACAGATGGATTTCCTCATATGATCAGAATATGGACGATTCAAGAATGATTAAAAGCCCGAGACCAATAGATTTGAATTTTCAAACTGATTTATATACATACAAGAATCGTTCTGTGTCTTATCCACCGAGCGATGTGCATGTGCAGCAACGAATGCGGGAATCTTTTATACAACATCAGACGACATCTGTGAAAAAAACTATCACACAATTCAATGACAATAATAACAGTAGTCCTTCAGATTATTCAGGAACTCACCACCTTAATGCTGGTCCTGAACCATTAGAACTAGCTAGTTCTTATATGGATAGAGTGATCGATGATGCTCCAACAATGTGTGATATACCAAACACTAGATTGGAAAACGATAGCCATGTTCAATCTGTACTTTCTACGCCATTAGACTTGTCTGGAAAAGGACAAGCTATATATTGTACAAGCAATCAGCAGGTACGACAGGACCACTGTTTCCAAAACGAGCATGATAAATACGAGACATGGGATGTATCGAATAAAATAACTCAAGTTAATAACAATCGAGATCAAACAGATATGATTGTAGATTTAAGCATTAATACGCCAATGCGAGCTGAACGTCCAAATGGTATAAGTGTCTCTAGACATATACACCGCTATGACACTGTAGGCGCATTCGATTTATCTACGAAAGAACAATTTGAACCTACTGATTTGTCCATGAGGGTTAACGAAGAGACCCTCGATTTATCCGGCAATAGATTTGAAAATATACGACCCTACGACGTCCAGGGTTTATCCGGACATAAAATTGAGTTTCCCAACGAGGATGCAAATGCCCCTGCTAATCGAGCGAATTTCAATGATTCACCACATAACCAGGGTGTAGACATGACTATTATGTCCAAATCATCTATAAATGATGAACAGTATGTGAAAATGCATTCTGGCCCTGTTTTGACTGAAGACGACAATACTCCTGCTGATTTGTCTTCGAAATTAAACGAACACAGACCACAAACTATTGTAAAACCAAATGTCCAAGCCTTGAAACTACCAAGTGAACCTGAATGTGCAAATACACTTATACATGAAAGTGAACAAGAAAGTGTTGCGGTACAAGGAAGTGAAGCAATACCAATGTGCGATAGAGAATCTTCAGATAAGAAAGAGCTGAATCAAATGTACGATATTACTTTAAAATCACCTTGTTATAAAATCAAAGATGCTCTTACACAATCTAACTCCAGCTCGGAAGAAAGAATG
Organism: Drepana arcuata; assembly: GCA_016069955.1. NCBI lineage: Eukaryota > Metazoa > Arthropoda > Insecta > Lepidoptera > Drepanidae > Drepana > Drepana arcuata. The sequence goes on along the minus strand of JACCPG010006709.1, from coordinate 11,037 downwards.
GAATCGGAGCCGCCTTTAGTAGTATCATCAAAATCATCATTACTTTCTCAAACTAGTGATAATTGCCTAAGCCAAGCCTATTTAAAAGACATTTCTGGGTCCATTGAGTCTTCGCAACAATCGCAAGTGATCATGCCAAATGTCAGTCGATATAGTTACACGGAAACATCTGTTCCAATCAATACTATTGTGAGGCAAATACCAGCATATTCTCTGAATAATTCTGTATTATCTCCACATACAAATAAACTTGAAAGTACAACGCCTGTTTACACCTTGGCAAAAGCTTGCATATCTATTACTAAAATAGAATCGTCAAACACAGCTTCATTAACTAATACACTTCTCTGTATGTCTGGGACTTCAAGAGATAATAGTACATCTGTGTATACATTAGCTGGAACAACTATTGCAACGCCAATGAATTATGGCGTTTATCATAATTCGACACCAAATGCATCGCAGGTCCCTGGAAATAAAATTACGAATACCTCGACTTTACCTTATACTGATCCTCATCTAAAAGACGAACACACAAACAGATATGATATGGAAGACATACATCAGAAAAGTAATAATACCTGCCCCGAAAATGAGAGTTTAAAAGAAGATCCAGAGACGGCAAAAAAAATTGCCATGTTACCTAAAGAATTACTGGAAATATTAGGTACTATGCCAGCTGACCATCGTAATCAACTATTGAATGTACTGCCTCAATATGTTTCTCCTGCACCAGTGAAGACTTCCTTTCCTAAGAACTGCGCAACAGAAACCGTAGATACTTTAGCTTCTACACATCATCTACCAGTACATTCAACTGTAGTAAGCGGTACAGTTCCGACCCAAGGAACTCATAAAATTATGGGATACCATGCTCCTGCAATATATTATCCTGACCAGCTAATAACTCAACACATTATGACACATCAAATGCAGCAGATGACATCGCCTCCCCCGCCTCCATCGTGTGCGTTGCCAAATTCTTTATACCCTAGATCTTTTCTCCTTCCACCTCCACCGCCACCTCCACCTCCACCGCCGGAATCAGTGACAAGACTTAGGATTACTCCGCCACCGCCACCTCCCCCTGTACATCGACAGTTACTCCCACCCCCACCGCCGCCTCCACCGCCTCCTCCAGAGTTACTACCACCTCTACCTCCATCATCTCAGGTACATCCACACCCACCTGGAAGGCTACTACCACCCCCACCTCCTCCACCGCCACCACCACAGCTACACTCACTTCCACCTCCTCCTCCACCATTACCACCAACGCCAAAACATCAACGACTATCGTCCTTGCCGCCACCTCTACCACTTTTTCCACCACTGCCTCCGTCGTCACCGCCCTTGACATGTATACCAGAAGGAGAAAAAATCGATAACCAATATAAAAATTACATGGACAACATAAATCTAGAAAAAATGCGAAATGATAATCCTGTCCCAAGTAGTTTGGAATTGAAAACTTGCTTAGTAAAAGACTATGAAGACGAAAAACAAAGAAGCGATTCGATTGATGATGAATTAAGTACCAAACATGTAGAAACAAACAGTGGGCGAAATGTTGCGCAAAGTTGCGAAAAGCCTCAAGAAGCGTCAATTAAATCGGATAAGCCGAAAATAAACAATGATAAAACGGCAAGTTTAAGAGCTGTTCGCATTAAAGCTCCCTCAGAACGAAACAAATTGACATCAAGTGATAGTCAGATGCACACAAAAACTTACACAGAAAAAGTTCATCCGTTAGAATTCACCAACGTTCAAAACGCCGACATGAGCACCTCGCAACATTATCGGGATAAATTGGCGTTCTGCAATTATACCGCTGTAACTTCTTCCGTTGGTCTTAATTTGTCCTCTAGTGATTCTAACCTTCATCAATCTTATGTTGCGACAAATTGCTCAACAAACCAAGTGATACCTATTTCATCACCTATGTCCTCAAAAAGCGGTGTAGTAACTTTATTAAGTAAAAGTTATACAAAGGAAACTAATGTGGCCACAGCTATGGATGCATATATTGATATGAAAAATTATCCTATCTCACCGGATGGCGTTAAGTCGGAAAGTGAAGGATTTGTCTCCAGTTTGCGTGTTCAATATTCTTCACCTGTAAAGGAATCTGAATACTTAAATCAAGATGGTGACTCTGAAGACGACGTTACTTTAGCTGTTATAGTACAACAAAAACAACGAGATCAGCCGAACTACATTGAACAAGTTGACATTGATATTAAAAATGAGGAAATGGGTATTAGCCCTGAAATAGCTGATTATGATCTTTTACGAGATGATGAATATACTTTGAATTGTTCAGATGAAAAAAGCCAACTTTCGCAAAATAAGATTATTTTGCATCATCGACAAACGGCTATTGAACCCAATCAAGAACTTGCAGAGGTAAATGAGGGTTCAGAAAATAAAACCCAGAAATCCAGATTCCTAACAAAAAATACAAACAATAAAAAATATCGTAACTGCAATAGTAACGTATCAGATCCACCGTCTGAAAACGAAAATGATGTGAATCTTTCTGATATTACATCAAATGGAATACCTAAACGACAAAGCTTCCAAAAATCTGAATCTACACAAAGTAAAGATAAAAATAATGATAATGATTCTCATAGCGTTCTTAAAACTCCAATTGAGATACAGAAAATTGAAGAGATACGAGACGAGACTAAATCCAATAATGAGAATATTGTTGACAACAAAGACTCTGATATTATTAACAAAGAACCAGATATGCCTATGGAATCAAATAATGACAACGGTGTAGTACTTTCTTCTGAACTTGAAGAAAAACCTTTACGTCGTAGTAGACGTGGAAAATCCATGTTTGTTGAAATGTATGCAACGCAACATTTAAAAGCATTGCAACATGAAACTTTAAATGAAGCAAAGGGCCCATTGACTAAGAAACAATTAATTTTCTCAAAATTATTACTTGATGAAGAGAATAACATGGAGTCACAAGCTCATTCTAAACAACGACATAATTTTGCAAAGTCTCAAGATGAATCAAACGATGATGAGTACGATCCTGTATCTCAAGCAAGTGTTACATATGATGACTTGGGCAGAAATAAATCCAAAAAGCGCAGGAAGTCGCTTCAATCTAGGCGTAAATCCAAAAAGAAGAAATGTTTTGATGATGACAATAACGTAAGTGAGTGCGAGTCTAAGAATTCGAAATTGCGAACACAGACTCGTATTTCTATGAGTGAAGAATCCACATTAGATCTGGAAATGTCTACTGCGAATGAACAACATAAGTTAGATGCCATTTGTTCAGAAACGGACACTCCGAGCAATGTTATTGAACAAGGGATTCTTAGAAGAGATAGTAAAGAAGTCTCTAGTAACTTGAAAACATCTACAGAAAAAAGAAAACTAGACTTAGTATCCATTGCCGATTCAGGTAGTGGCTCAAAAGCTAAGAAAAGTAAGATTTTAAATAAAATCCAAAGTAGTCGCAGTGATGATAAGAGCACATCGACTGCTGACATGCATACCAATGAACGGGGCATAGAAAAGATAAGTCTAGATGGGCATACAGCGTGCTATAACATGCCAATGGCAGCCAGGCGAACGCGTTCTAAATCTGTCGTTGTTAAATCAACAAGGCCGCGTCCATATGACCCATATGATATTGATTTAGACGATTCAATAGAAAAAATGCAACCGTTCCGGAAATCGACCGTTACAACTGATTCTTCCAAGGATACGCATTTAAGAGGCCAATCAATATCCAAGAATAGCTCGGAGTTTCTGGAAACATCTGTTGATGATTCTTGGGAAGCATCTAAAGTCCAAAAAGCTAGCAGGTTGACCGTGCGTATAAAATCTGCTGTTGATTTTAAGGATAATATAAGTGATTCAGATGATTCTTCTAAAAGTGATGTTCCATTGCAAAAATATGTTGATGAGAAGGAGAGGAAATACGTAGATTATGAAAATTCTTCTTTGGACCTTATTACAGTTGATGAACAAAATCCTGTCTGCGATGTTCAGAAAAACAGAAAGAAAAAAGAGCCGGACTTTAAACACGAAAATAGCAGACCCTCTCGCTTTAAACGTACTGATACAGAGTCATCTATTAATAAAGAGGCTGATGAGCAACTTCGCTCAGAGCAGTTCATGGAAAGTTTTGGTTTCTTCTCAGAAAGAAAACCCCGGAAATCAAATTTATTGGCATCTAAAAGAATATCCGAGACATTTCATATTATTGCCAGTGAAAGTGATGATATTTACTTTGGTTACAAAGAAAAGACTTCTAGAAAATCATCTGTACATATTGAAAATCGAAGGTCAAATGAACGTGACTCTAATTATAAAAAGACACATAAGTCTGTGAAACGAGGACGTAAAAAAAGGGTTTGCACAAAATCATTATCTTGCATTTGCAGTTTATGTGAAAAGAAATTCCGTAGACCTGATAACTTTTTACGGCATCAAATGAATTTGTACCATGTATCCAAAATATCTGAAATAGAGTTGAGAATGAAAACGGAATCTATTCCAGACGACCCAAATTATTTAATTGCATATAAACAATATATAGACCGTTTTAAAATATTAACGGAAAAATTAATAGAACAGAATAAAAATTCCAAAACACCAGTGGAAATACCTGACCCGACAATCGATGAAATTTTTGCAGAAGTTAGCAAAATGGTCAGAGAGCAGCAGCTCACAGAACGAGGGCTTAGTCGAGATGAGGCGCTATTTTTGGATTGCTGTGAAATGCTAAAAGAATCTCACAAAGTAGATGTTGGTAATGTTGATGGTACTTTGCCTTTAGATAGCAACGCATTACCTCCCATTCAGCCCACTGCATCAATATTGGAAACACTGGAAAATCAACTACATACGAAATGTGACTTCCGGAGTGATGGCGATGTTGATTCTATTACAGCTAAAAATATTCTTGAAAGTGATGAAGTAAAAAATTTGGAGAATGATCTTATTTCTGGTTTAAAGGAGGCTGCAAATGCGAATTCATTATACCAGCATGAACTTAGTGATGCATTCCTAACGTCACCAGAGAGAAATGACACATTATCCAGTCCTAATGACGACGATAACTCTGCAGAATCTGATAACTTAGAAACAATAGAGACTCATAGGTGTCAATCTCAAAAGAATGAGGTTAAGGACAAAACATCCCCTGACGTAGTTGATCCTATTAACATATTCGAAGATAAATTTGACAAAATCAAAAGAAAATGTAGATCACAAGCAGCTGCAGCTAAACAAACACAAGTCAGTGTTGAGCCAAGCACAAGGTAAGCTATTTTACACATGTTATTAAATTAAGTTATTTTGATAGATAGATTTGATAGATGTAAATATAGAATATGGCCCAGTACAATACCAGTCCTAATAATAATTGTATATAATAGGTGCATATAGAATATACCAAATTATTTTATTTGTCTCGTGTGACAGGTCTTTTTCATTACGTCTGTTATAAGCGGGTTGACTTTAAAAATCCCTTCAACAAAGAGAAAAGAAAACACATGAATTGTAGTCATTTACATTATGTTAGTAAATATATATAAAAGCATAAATAGTTTTAACCGCTCTGCCAAGGTTAGACGGTCAAATAAACTTTCGACAGAGTCATGGAGCTATTTGCAAGTATTAGTATTAGCAGGTTCTTGAGACACAGATGTTTCACTATCCATCTATATTTTTGCTGATACATATATGTATGTATGTATATTTGTTGGATTTCTGATGACTTAGCGTCATCAGAAAGCTATTGAATATTTCAGGTAGATAATTGGTTATAATTACTGTTCACGATAATGCTAATAAACGTTTATTTTACAGCTATAAATCACGTAGAAAATCAGAAAAGAAAAGAACAAAGAAAAGTTCAAAGAAGAATCATCACACACAAGTCCTTACTAAGGGTGCATTAAAAGGGTTTGATGGCATAAAAGTCTCCATCCCTACGACGGATATACACATACCTGACATTGTCCCAACACCTGAGAGTTCTGCGAAAAAGAAGAAAAAGAAGAAAAGAAATACCAGCAAGAAGAGGAAAGACACGAAAGAGTCAGAAACATCTAGCCAACATGATATGAATCATCGGACAAGAGAAAGTCATAGTGCTCAGAAGAAAGTTGATGTTTATGAATTCATTGACAACGAAGATGCCGAGCTCTTTGAATTTCGACCTTCAACACTAATGGAGAGATTTAAAAGTATGAACAAAGATATACCAAGTACCTCAGGAAATAATCAGCCGGATCTTGACGAAGATAGTGATTCTAGTGAAAGTGCGTCCGATGGTGATGACTTTGTGTATATGTCGGACGATTATGTTTGCAGTGAAGATGAGACAGAGACCATCTTATTGCCATGCGAAGCCGGAAATGGTAAAACAGGAGGTGGTATTAAAAAGGGATCATCACCTCATAGGAAACGCGACGTAGTTGACAAAAACGCTGTGATGGGTAAAATATTTAAGAATAATGCAGTAAGAAACGAGAAGAAGCCTACCGTGGAAATAGAAGAGATTGTCAATTTGAAAGCAAACTTAGATCAACTATTTGATAGTTTACTGGAACCGAGCTCTTCTGGCCAACAATGTGCTCCTGTTGCTTCGACGTCTAAAGATAATTTTGGTTGCTTTTCATCTTGGGGTTCGTCTAAAAAATATTCCCAATCATCCAAGAAGTCGAATGAAGATAATTCGTCACCCATTAATAAAGTTGATAAGCCATCATCACAATGTTGTAAATCGACAAAGACCCACACTATTCCATGTAACATAAAATATGATCATGAATACCATGATCACTATGGTCCTTCAACTTCCAAACAACACCAATCTCCTATCGATTATGGTCCAAGTACATCAAAGAAACATGACTTGCCACTAAAATATTGCAAAGCTCCCACACCAAAGCAGTCAGCATCCCTGAAATTGTACGATAATACTTCTTTGAAAAGTGGTGATTCTTCGCCTGTAAGAAGTGAAGATATGCTTTATAATTGTGATTCTTACGACCCTCCAGCATCTACATCCCGCTGCAAGAATTTTGATAGTATAAGTAATGATTACAGTGCGGACTTATTGGATCCGACTACTGCGTTTGATGATGCAGGCGTGGCTAGACAGAGAGTGCGAAGAAAGTGTACAGTGGGTAAACAGAATGTTCTAGCTGAAACATGGAGTTCGGAGTCAGAGCCCGATGGAGGTCCGCCACGGCCAAACAGCGCGGAATCAGTGGTTATGGGCCACGGACGTAAACGAAAAGGAAAGAAGAAAGAAGGGCAGCCCAGTAGCCGTCGAGGAGCAAGTCGTCAGTTCGCACACAAGCGTCTTGACGAAAGCAGGGTAACTAGTAGTAGTCGCAGTGGGTGTGGCGATGGCCCAGCAGAGGCGAGCACGAGCACTAGCGCAGGCGGGGGCGCACCGCTCGGGCCTCCCGGTACCAAGCCGCGGCTGCGACCCGTCTCCTACTGGTCTTCGGAGGACAATGAGGAGCAGGAACACCTCCAGCAGCACGGTTGGATCGTCGGGGACAGCCATAAAAAGCTTGTGACCATGTTGGCGCACGCTAAAGGTCGCAAGCGTAATAATGACGACAAACGTCACTTAGTGGAATAGGATTAGCTCTTAGGTTATGTTTATCTTGTAAATATATGTGTACATAATAATCTAGTTCTCTATGAAGTGTCATTTCATGGCCTTTAGACCAGAAACGTTTTGAAGCTAAATTTTAATTGATTTGAGTTCTGTAAATACTGTATAATTATATTTTATAGCATTATTTAAGTTAAATTGTGAATGAGCCTACACATTGTGAGGACTGAATTTATTTTATTATTGTTAAAACAGATCTTGCGGTTAAATAGCAAAATTATCATATTAAGTATATTTATGTAAAATTCGGAGAAATCTTTTATTAATACCAATGATGTTTTCTTTCCTTATTTAAATTAAGTAATGTGGGGCATTTTCTTCAACCTATGTTTCGCTTAAAAGTACAGTAATTTATTCATGTTATTCTGATCGTAGGTTAAAGTAAGTATGTATGTATTTCATTGTCTACTTATTTATATACGAATAGTAGATATTGTCTTTGAGGCGCCACCTGCGCGTGCGCGTTAATGATAGCTGTATGTTGTCGCCCTTTGTAGTATCGGATAAAAAAATAGAACTTCCTTCCTGTTGCATGTTCTAGTACCATTACAATGTAATAGAGGAGCGACCGAAGTAGCCGTTCTATATTATCACGAAGTAATAATAAAGAATGCCCCTGTCCGCTCACTCAATTCTTACTCCTCCTTAGGTCCACACAAATATGTGAGGAATGTCGAACGTAGGTATAATATAAATGTTTTCTTCGGTGTGTGTACAAGTTAAATATGTTTTTATTTTATTGGTGGCCCGATTAGGCGAAATATATTCAGTGTGTAAAGGTTGTTATAATTGAGACGAGGGGCTGATAATGTGCTTGGGTGTATTATGAATTTTGAGTTGAATAATTGATTTGTTAACTATTTTTATACATTAGATATTTTTTATAGTCGGTAAAAACATAAACGTGAAATCTCATTGATAAGTTTTTGACTTCTATCTAGTCCAGTTAAGGAAAGACTAAAAATCCCATTGTCGGCCCCAGGATTCACGTGATTTTATTCAATATATATTATTACAATATTTACACATGTACTCGTGTGCAATGATTTAATTAAATGTATTTTACGAAAAGGATGAGATTTATTAAAAAGCTCAATTTTATAATTATATTGGCTAACATTTGTGTATGTTTTCAATGTTGTCACACCGATTTGTGAACGAACAAACTTCCTATCATTTCCACATATTCCCATCACCCATTCGGGCCATTAATCTCTTGACAAATGTATGTTATGTTTATCGGGGAGATTCGTTCACAAGTTGTTTCTAATTATAATATATAAATACATTTTGATGTCGTTGCCTGTCATACTTCATATTGTATTTGTAGCCGTTGTACCTTTAGGACAGTTGCTATAAGCAATATCCCCATCAGCAGTGGTAAATGGGATTATATATCCCAACGACCATATATGTGTGACATTAAGATCTGTCAGTATATACTGGTGATTGTTACCGGGCACTAAACCTATTTACCTGTGCTGAGCGACTGAGCTAATAGAGCCATCCCAAACCATAATTATAATCTAGGATATAAACTACCGACATTTCTCTACAGCTACTTGTATAAATAAGGTTCAGTAAATAAAAATCGTAAAAGAGTTTGCATTTGCTTTGAAATTAATGTTTCTTAGGCCATTTACGATCTTTTGGCGGGAATACTTCTTAGGTGAGCGGTATTAGATGTATTTTATTGAAAGTCACATACAATACGTGCATATATGTTACCGATAATGCGATTAAACGTTATAATTAATAAAAGTAAAATGAAATTTTATTTTAATTAACATTTATCTGTTTATTGATATCATTGGATTCGTTGAGGGATTTAGTGGAGTTCGCATCCGGCCTTCTCAGCCTGGCTTTTATTGTGAACACGACGCCGAGAACGAACACGAGTGCAGACGCAGCTATCAACGTGGGTATGGCTATGTCCAGTATTGCCAATGGTGTCAGCATTCTGGTTTGCAATTCAATCACAAATTCTTCAGGCAGAACCAAGCCCTGAAAAATACAAAAACAACTTTTATCCACTTAATTTTCGGTGGTAGGTAATAAAAATAGGTACATGTACCTACATAAGTAAAGTACCTATACATTATAGAGACTTCAAATACTAGAATCAAAGACTAGAAATACGCAGAAACACCACATATGAGTTAGCTATAATTGTACCGAGAGTAGTTAATGTGACACACTTATAACCTCCTACTATGTACAACCAGCAGTGCCCCGCGGGTTTACCCGCGTAAAAATTTAGTTTTATCTTGATTTATTTTCGGAATAAATTCTACTTGGCGGCTACTCTAATTGGTGTTCACCAAATAATCTATCTCTGTGCCAAATATCATTGAACTTCGTTCAGCCGTTCAGGTGTGATAGAGTATAGATAGTGCCATCCACTAAAACGTGCCCCACTATTCTTCCCTACAGTTAATAATGTATGTGTGCAACCTTCCACTAACGTTTTGAGTATGAACGATACATACAATTTTACCTATGAGTGCACGCACACTACACTTAATAGACTCGGGTCATACTCCCGCATCCCGCGACCCCCTCGACTAGAATATGGTGGGGCTCGTCTTCGTGGATGGCACTATCTATACCAAACTTTAGCACGCGCAGCTTCGCTCGCCTTGAATACCTTAAATAAGTATCAAAGTACCTTTCGGGCGAGATCATTTCGGGCTATATACATTTGTCACAAGGTCACAACCATGTTGAATTGAATAAGTACTATAATCTCAACAGTTTATCCATTACTGACGGCAGATTATGTAGATATAGTCTTTAAATGTTATTAACGTCAGTGTATTATCATACATACATATATAATACTAGCTTATGCCCGTATACATTTATTCCTGTAGGAACTTTGAATTTTCGGGATAAAAAGTAGCCTACGTCGGTTCAGCCGTTTTGCCGTGAAAGAACCGCTCTTACAACAACCAAACTTACAAACTTTCACATTTATAATATTAGTCAGAATTAAGATAAGATAAGATAAGATGTATATCATCATCTACGCTCTATATTCTCTCACGCCTAACCAGCAGAGCGTCAGTTCCCTCTAGACGTAAGTCCAGAGACCTTTGCTTCATTAAATTTCACTACTAATATAGGTACGATGGTAAGTATTCGACTGCTGATATGAATGCTGAAGGGGCAACTCCAATTAAGAACCTATGTAAGTATACCTAAATCTACTAAAAGAAAAATTCAAATTCAAAGGCGTATGTATAGTCGTGCTTGAGTAACGCCGATGGACTCGCCATCTGTCACGTTGGCACCTAATATACCTCTGGCGGAAAGTGGGTGTGTGGGTATTACCTATACACCTCTGCCTACCCCTTCGGGGA
>JACCPG010006708.1:0-48579 GCA_016069955.1 Drepana arcuata | reverse complement strand
TATGTATATATATATATCTTAACGGCGGCCCACAAGGACCTCAAAGGGGTAGGTAGATGTGTGTAAGTAGTACCCACACACTCACTTACCACCGACGACATATTTAAGGTGTCAACGTGACTGATCGCGAATCTATCGTCGTTACTTAAGCACGACTATACATACGTCTTTTGAATTTCTTCTCAAACGTATGCAAGTTTCCTCTTAATGTTTTTCCTGCTTCGAAAAGCTTTTAAGCTTTATACTTTATAGTGAGAAAAGACCGTTATACTTTATAGAGAAATCATAGGAAAAAAAAGACAAAATTAAGGTTTTTATTTTCATTTCTATCACGTTGACACCAATACTTTTGTGTGCATATATTTCCATTAATATGTGGACGTTAGTAAATCTCTCCTTACCCCCTCTGTGATCTTTGAATGAAGGCGTGAAGATACATAAATAAAAAAGGCATATTTCATACCACGGCATGATTTAAATGACAATTTATAATCGCGGGTGTGGTCCCACAATAAGCAACTTTATGTCTCTCACCTCGATGAATTATAATGCAATTCATACAGACGTGACTTATATATACAATTATATCCTTACAATATTTTCATAATATTTCCTTAATTGTGAAATAGTTTTTATATCGAGCTATCAATTACCCAATTACTAATATTATAAATTTGAAGGTTGTTTGTATGTTTGTTCCTTTTTCACGCAAAAACTACTGAATAGAAATGGATGACATTTGCACGAAAATTGTTTTTTTTTATACCACAAGGATGGCAAACAAGCATGCGGTCCGCCTGATGGTAAGCGGTTACCGCCACCTATGGCCTTGCAACTCCAGGGGTATCACTCGCGCGTTGCCGACCCTGCAGGAATCCTTTCACACCCTTCTTGAAGAACTCCATAATTAGCAGGATAAACGCTTTCGATCTACCACCATTGAAATCTACCGCTGAAATTCAATTTTACGCTGTCGAAACTGCGGAGTACAGCTAGTCTCAAGTAAAGTAGTCCATAATTTGCAAGTAGTGTATAAAATTATTGTAAGCACTGGATTCCCTTAAGCTCGCTATACGTTCAAAGGGTCAATATTTATGCGGTATAACAGTTGGACGTAATAATTATACTATTAAGGCACACATTATCTTACACAAGCGAGTTGTAGGTGACCTATTCCTGGGTGTAGGTGTTCATAACATAGGCTGATTTTTGCGTATGATCGTTTATCATAAATTCTCTTAATTTTGATTTCATTTGAGAGGATCTTTTAATTTTGATTAACGACTCTGGTTTCGTGTTTCACGCAAATATCACGTCAAATAGACAAACGACACAAATATGTGTATTTTCATAGTGTAATTAGCTTATTATATGATAGCAATTTATACAGATAGCTGAGAGTATCTAATACTTATGCAGCCAAATATAATACAAATGCACAAAAACTAGCAAATACAATGAAGTCTGATTAAGATCACCTCCTGTCAAGTTTAACCTCATAAATAAGTTTCAATCTCGTTTCCTTGAATTGTTAAGATCAAGGAGATGGTAACCAATTAAATCTTTTAAACTAACAATTGTAAAAACCCGATAGTCGAAGATTTTAGGATAACAGAATATTTAATATATTCAACTATAATGTTTAAAGTATTATAATGGTAAGATTTTTATTTACACTAGAATATATAGGAATGACGGTATTTTTTTCTGTATATGCTATTCGCTTAGTTTATGTTATTTGTTCTATGTTGTGGATCTACTAAGTTTGTATGGAAATGTATCGGGCGGGCGGGCGGCGATCGCTTTGATGTATGTTCGCTGCGCTGGGTCTGCGTCGTTCCGCTGTACTCCAATTTCACGATGTGCGCTGACGCCGCATCGTATAAAAGCCGCGGCGGACGATCTGAAAAATCATTCCAACCACACACATCCACCGTGTAGACCATCACATCAGCATCTCCATTCATTAGAGCTTAATATGAAATCGGTGAGTGAATAAGTGATTAACAAGTGGTGCAGTTCAAATAATTAAGTGCGCTTTCTTTTATTATTAATTGCTTTGACAAATCCTATTTTTAGAAGATAAGTATAAAGATAAAATGACGCAGGGTAATTAGTTTTTTTTTAAATGCAGTGTTAAAAGCTCTAGTTGTGCTTTTAACCCCGCATTACAGACTGAGTTTTACGCTTAAATGAAATCATCATGAAGTAAGCTGCATACTCCTTTTAGATTAGATTCGCCTAAATTGTTTATAAATTCCACCAATAGTGACTCGGACCGAATATGTCTGTTTCACCCTCATAGAGAGGATAGACTTATTCCAAAGCAACTGGGGTATTTCTTTACTCGGTGCATGCATTGCGTATTATTTGAGGAGCTATGTTGCTAACAAGTGTAAATGGAGCACAAGGCGTTTTGCGTTGAGGACTAGCAGCAGTCCTTCTATTCCCGTCATTGAAAACTTTATTCTGTAATCAACCGACCTTGTCTACGATTATTAAATACAAGACTCCATTGTTTATTTTTAACATGCTAATATATCTAGATGAACTGTTCTCATACGCTTTGAATTACATTCTTCTTGCGATAAAGCAGCAGTGTGTAGCACGTTATAATAAATTATTACTTATTACAATTTAAAACAAAAACAATAAATGCAATTAATACAACAGCCATAAAGAATAAGTAATTTGATTCCATAACCTGTCCTTTAGTTATATGGTTGTAAGTTTTGTTTCTATTTTCAAAATATAGTACCTAATTTAAGAATTACCATTAATAAAAAATTCGAACGCCGCGTAAAATGTCATATCAATGGGGAGTTGATAGCTTTCAACTTATCCGTTATGCCAAAAACCAGTCGTAGATCACAGTTTCGTACATGTGTGGGCATATAAATGCAAATGCGCGCAAAGCTGTTACAAAATAATTTACCGATGATAAATTTTTCAATCGTGGTCAGTTTAAAAAATGAACTCTTTATATCAAAGGTCAATTAAAAATATAGTTTGACACAAGGGCGTATTGTTGGAGAAATGTGTAACGCAGCAAGCGATGTACATATATCTGTAGAGGTTATAATGTACGTTTTAGTTTCATATTACTAATATGTAAATGCCTCAATTTCAGTTCGTCGTATTATCCGCCCTTGTGGCTATCACCTGCGCCGCTCCTCAATACTACCAGCCACAATATCAGGAGAACTACATCCCGATCATCAAACAATCGCAAGATGTCAGTTTCGACGGCTCATACCAGTACAGGTAACATCAATCAGTATGACTTGCTTATTATGTTAATAAGTTTTATATTGTTGACTAATTTCAATTATATTGAAATACGCCCACTGAATTTAAAGATTTTTATTAATAGATTTTAATCATAATAGTTCATTCGTAATGATAAACATAAACTTAGGTATAACTTCTTACAACAAAGTTACAAAATTAGTTCTATTACTTAATTAATTTAGGTAATTGGGTAAATATTTTTAGGTAATTGTAAGATTTAAAGTTATAATGTTTTCATCATATTTAATACCATTTGGATATTTTTAAAAACTATATGATTAATATGAAGGAATTCGAATTTTAAATACTCGTCAACATAAAACAATGGTAGCATTATGGTGATAAGCGATAAAATCATATTTTTAATGCCATGTCGGTTTCTTAGTATGGTCCGTTTTGTTTTATTGCCGAGTTCACCTTCACCTATAGAGTTTCGACAATGATTCCAAAATAGCTTAAGTATTAAAACATCAATTCCATAAGAATGAATAATGTACTACTTGATCAATCTTATATTTCGCAAAGATTAAGATATGGTGTATTGGCATAAATGAGAATTCCTTTAGTGTCAAAGATATTAAATGCTTAATTTGTAGGATTACGCGTGTTCCAATAGCTGATAGCCAAGCCCTAGTTGCACAACACAGGCGTGTGTCAGAGAATGCACACAGGCAATGAAAATGTTAGCTAAATGATTATAGCATAGTCTTCATTACTTTATCTAATTAATAATTCCATTGTTTTTATGATGAAGGCAAAGCGTAATCAATTTTTAAACAGTTACGGTTTTCACATAGATTACACAACCGGCGGTAAGATCTGAAAAAAAAGTTCCCAAGAGCAATAGATTGACAATGCATCATAGTTGCAAGATGTAAAACCGTTTTGGTACTACAGCTCCTTAAATTCGGTCTTTGCGAGCGAATGCCACATTTCAAGATTTCTGGTCCTATCAACTTCAATTTCTTAGGTAATGAACGGATCTTAAGACACTGTTTATGGGCATTAATCATCCTGTGTATTACTCTTTACAACGAATTTGACGTTTCATTAAAGTTGATAATATGGTTGCACAATAGTAGGTAATTTTTCCGAAACAGGGTCATCAGAAGGATCTTTCGAGATATAATATATTCACAATATATCATTGACAAGATTGTATATCTAAATATTTTATGACTGATAAAAAATGAGGTGAGCTGAGCTAAAACGATTACGTACTGGGATTGATTACGAAACAAAAGAATTAATTTAAAATATATATATCTCATTTATTATTATTTATAGTTATGAGACTGGAAATGGCATCGCAGCCCAGGAGCAGGGATACTTGAAGAACCCCGGAGTTAAGGACGCCGAAGCGCAGGTCGCCCAGGGTTCTTTCAGTTACACTTCTCCCGACGGCACACCTATTGTTCTTTCCTACATTGCTGACGAGAACGGTAAGTTGATAAAAAAACTTCTTAAATGTAAAATCCAATGTAATTACCGCATTTAATGACTCAAGGCACAGTGATAATCCAATGATTAACATAATCAAATTCATGCATAACAACAGAATACAACATTACACAATGATTATGTTAATTAGCTTTAGCCTGTTCCAGTTATATGCATCTTGCAATTTTATAATAGTGAGTTTTCTATTGCGACAGGTTTCCGTGCTGAAGGTGCCCATCTTCCTACTCCTCCCCCAATCCCAGAGGCTATTCTTCGCTCCCTTCAGTACATCGCATCTCAACCTCAGCAGCCCCAACAACCCCAGCAAGTTTACCAAGGCTTCCGCGGTTAAGCCTCCACCTTTAGAACCTGAATGATACTCACCCATGCATGTACCAATAACGACATAAACGTAGATAGTTTAAGTATGGCTCTATAGCAATTGTTACTGTGATTTAATATATTACTTTAAGGAAATTGAGATAATGATGAATATAAATACGAAAATTATATTGTCTTTCATTAATTCAGTTTGATCCTAACTACTCGATTACATGTCAAAACGACAGACAACGTCAACCACCAATGGGCTTAAAATGTATGATATATAAGTGATACAAAATTAGGATCAACTACCAAGTATCAGTCATCTATAATCTTATATTCGATGGGAAATTCCTGAGGGCATTCGGTTAGACTCAAACCCAAAAACTTAGTATATAGGTAGGTATAATCGCCTTGTCACACGACAATATAATTTATTCCAAGTTAATAAAAATCTCAATATTGAAATATAATGTAGTTAAGTTAATGTAGTTAAGTTAGTAATATAATTACACAATAGATCTATATAAATAAAAATTACTGTTTTTCTGTATGTCCTTTCTAGAATCGTAAACGGATGGACCGATTTTAATAAAATTTTCTGTGTCTCCAGATGGATTCGAAAATGGTTTAGATTCACAATAGGGCCCGATAGGTGGCGCTGCGATCGTGTTTCAGGACAAATAGCTTTTTCCCCCGAGCGAAGCTGGTCGGGACAACTAGTATTTATATATCTTCAACACACACACACTTTGCAACACAAAGATTGCAAATTAAAACCCCGACCGTACCAATGAGTTATTGTGAACTTAAATACAGCGATTGGTCCGCACCAAGAGCTTTACGGTAAAGGAAAACATCAAAAGGAAACCGTGCATACGTTATAATATAATTACCTGTGTATTTTGTAAACTATAAGCCACATAAGGAATGGACATAATGAATTCAGTGCTCCTTGTTAGAATAAAAAACTTGTACATACGCGGTACTTGAAATTCAGATCACGAAGACAATGATTAAGTTAAATGTTCGCTATTTTTAAAACAGGCAGACCAACGCCATTATTAGATATCACACACCAAAAAACAGGCTTAGCTATATCAATATAACTATATGATGCTAGTATCAAGACACATTAAAGTATGGTGATGTTTTCTGAAAAAAAATTAACAACATTTCAATGTTCATTTTACATAATGAGGGGTAATATTTGTTTTAAGTGACATTTTGGAGGATATTGAGTTGTATGCATGTCGCGATTCAGCGTTTTTTTTTACGTAAAAATACGTTTTCAAATAGGTTTTGTAATTCCTGGGATTAGCGCGATCAAACAATACGAAAACCTCTGCTTCGAACAATATTGAGTATAGAACATGGTATACAATAAATTATGAATTCAGATGAACCCGATACAATGTGCGCATCAAACTCGTGCAATTTATATTTAAACTAGTTGTCCCACCCAGCTTCACCCAGGTGAAAAAAATAACTACCTGAAACACGGTCGGGTCCAATTGTGGATCTAAACCTTTCTCGAATCCACCTGAAGACACACACACAAAGGACATATAGACTAACATTCATTTTCATATATATAGTAAAGACGGGTGTGTCAGAGAACAGCAGAGTAATTGCAGTAAGATACGACCTCTGAGCAAATAATGTACCATGACATATGACTGTTACAGTATACATTGTAATCTTTGCATATGACACTAGCATGTGCTGACAAAGTAAGAAATACGACTTTAATTTTTTTTAGGTACCTATACACGAACGAACGAAAATAGTTTGAACGGAAGCGTCAGGAGGGATAACTACTTAATCACCTTAGCATTGATATATAAAAAACCCCACCTTAGTGAACGCGTAGGCAAGAGTGAGCTTAAATGATACCTTTGCAAAGTATACGTCAATTAAGATGCAGGTCCCGCCATCTATGTTACATCTTATAACCAATTATGGTGTCAGCATATTTATATTTCTAGCTGTATAAAAATAGTCGTGTTATGCCGGCAGATGGTACTACCTGGCTAAACACACGATAGCCCAAAGATGCTGCAAAGGCAAATAAAATTCTGGGAAGAAAGTAAGGACCAAATCAAAACCATCAACAGGTCGACCCTTCCATTTCAACAGATGACTTGCTTTGATGAAATACTTTGGCATTGTTTACGTAATTTTAGTACTGAGCTGTAGTAGTCAAAATCGCTGTAATAAATAATACTATGTCATTGTCAATGTTTGAATAAAAAAAATTTGGAGGATACATTTTTAGGTCTACAGGAAAAAAGAAGAAGGAGAATGCATTTTGATTTGGAAGATATACAAGCAAATCACATCAATCGGCTTGTATAATTGCTAAATTGTACAAGAAGATAACCAAGTTACCTCATCAGTTCATATATAGTCTCTACAATGCTTATTTACATCCATATTCCTTTAATCAACTATATTATATTTGTGAAATTAGCCAATTATACCCCTCTCCGCAATCAAATCTGTTAATTATGTGTAGTATATAATAATTATAGACAGGTATAAATATTCTTCTATGGCTTTACCACAGACAGAATATTGAAAATCGTTGTACAATTAAGCCGCGTATCAAATTATAAAATAGGCAATTTGAATGTTTCAAACTATTACTGGAAATATCGTGACCGAAGTACGTTGGCCTTGTCATCATTTTGTTACCATAATTCATATCCGGGCTCAAGTTATTTAAGATGTACCAAGTATTGTTTTTTTGTGCATTGTTTATATATTGTGGCGGCGCTTCTGAAGATGTCCAAGCAAAAGTTATAAAGTATGAAAATACTAATTATGACCTTGGAAATTATAAGTTTAGGTATGCGTTCTAACGTAATGAAAAAGGGACAGTGTGGTCACGTTCATACAAAATGAACGGGGGTACAAATAATAACGAGAACATTTGTAGTTTCGAGACGTCAAATGGAATTACTCGTGAAGAATTTGGTCATCTGGTCAACGTCGGTCTAACTGATGAACACATGGAAGTTGAAGGATATTACTCATATATAGATACCAATGGAGACACAGTGTTTGTCAGTTACACTGCTGATCAGAATGGTTATCATGTTATTGAGCAAAGTGTAGAACCACCTAGACTAGTAAGTATAATTTATTTAAAGTATTTACTATGTATAGGATGAAGAATTTGCGTGTTTGTATAATTGAGACTAAATGATGTAATCTTAAATTTCAGGTTTTTACATTAAAAGTTGCCCCAAATATCGTAGCGTCATTATTAGGAAAATAGAAGGCGCATTTACTATTTAAAATACATCTCTAATAAACACTTGATAAATTTTTTGATTGAGTTATCTCATTTGAAACGTACCTATATAAAACTGTGTCACTCTGGATGACTGTGTCACCGTCACCCTGGATCTCAGAATAGTTTTGTGCTAAGGTAAGTATGATATTTTCTTCATTTAATAAAACTAAAGGTAAAATAAGTTAAAAAAAGGTAAAGGTTTAAAACCTTAACCTTATTTTTTACTTATTATTTTGCATTGCATTTGCGTGTATTATGCATATTAAAATATAGAAAAATATTCTTTACATGGCATTTCTGCCATGTTTTAGATACTTACCCTCTTAAAATTTTATAGTTAAGTAAACAAATGTGAATAACAAATCCTGTGTCACTCCTCTGCCTGGCCTTCCCGGGACCATTGTGTAAAAAAAAAATATTAATTTATATAATTAATAATTATTAAAATGCTAGGTATCAGCATATGACCTATGTATGTAACACAACTTGTATATTTAATTATTACTAAGGAAGATAATTATATTGTTTCAAATTTAAATAAGAACTACGATTATATAATTACATTTATAATTATATCTGGCCTTCGCATCTGCTTGTTGGAATAACTATCCGGATATAGGTTTGTTAATTATGATATCGTATAGAAAATTATGATATCGTATAGAAAATTATGATATCGTATAGAAAATTATGCTATTGTGCAATCAATGCTGCATATCGTTGTTGTACTTTTTATACAAAGAGACGCAGCCAAGAGTTAAACGAGGACAGTATTAATAGACGTAGACATGTGTATCTTCAAATCTTTGTGTAGGCATGTATAGAAGTAAATGAGGTCATGTCTTTGGGTTCACTCTTACATGCAATTTCACGAGCCCATAGGTTACGATAACCGCTTACCAACATGTGATTCACATGCTTTTGTATGTGTACATTTATATGTTTTAACCGAATTTAATAAAGGATTGCTGCTGTCAATTCATCGCGTATTTTTATGTTTGTTTTTGAGATGGTATGGGGTATTCTCTGGAGCAACTAAACCGATTTTGAAAAGTCTTTCACCATTATTATCCTACATAATCCCTGATAGACATAGGATCCCTAATTAAACGCGGGCGTAGCCGTGTCATGGGAAGCTATTGTGTAATAAAGATCCTTAAAACATTTTATCTACCTTATTACCAGAAATTTATTCGCAATAATTTTACTCGTTGCATTTCACACAATGCTTTCTCATCAAGTGGTTTCTTTAGTAAATATTACCTTGGATAGTATTCAACAATATTCCATTCCAAATACGTGTAAGTTTGAATTTAAAGTAAATTGAAGCGTATATTTTGATTGAGCAGAACGCAAGTGCCATCTGACGCCAAGATTAACGAAAGTAATCGAGTGTTTTATACTCGGTTTAAATATGTTAACCTTCACACGATTCATTGAACAGATTATTCGAGCTCAATCGAAACAGATTTAAAAGCTCTGCGATAGATGTCGCTACAAGACATTTGAAAAAAAAAACATTTAGACGTATATTTCGTAATTTTACTATGCTTGCATAATACCATCATTATGCTTTAATTAAAATAGTATTATGTTATAAACTTACAATGTCATTTGTATAGTTTATTTCAACATCTACGTTAGTCACTACTCTTTTATTTGAATATTATTGGCACTGTATAGATCTAACAGCATAACCTATGTAGATGCACGAAAAATCAGACACTTGAAATTTACAGAATAGCTTAAGAACCCGTAATACACCAATGAAAGTTTTAAATACTGTGATATGTGATATGGAACTCTGGTTTGTCTGTATGACATAATTTTTATGTGATAATCGGTTCTCAACAAATGACATTCGCAGCGAGTTAAAATTGCTCTCTGCTCATGCTCAGAACTCACAATAGAAACCTGTACCCATAATCTCCTTTATTCATCCTAAACCATAAAATATACACATTAAAACTCTTTACTTACTTAACCTGTCAAATCAAATACCAAATCTCAAGCAATATTTTCAAGTGTCATGTACTTATACAAATTATTTCATCAGTCATACAAAACGTAAAAGGTCCAAGAGTCAAAAAAATCTTGCAAAACTATTGCCTTATTGTTATTTACTACATTGATACCAATGTAAGTCGTTTGGTCGCATGCAATACTGGGATCAAACGAACATCTCTGGGCTAGTTACCTTTGCACCGGTGTCATCCGTCACCTTACATAACTATCGAAATCACCGGTAACTAAGCCCGATTCTGCATACACGAACATTTCATCACGGCTGTACGACACACCATACATCAATCGTTGGACGGCAATTAACACTTCATTGCAAACAATACCGTAGTCAAATTTTAATCAAGCATCTGAGTTTCCTTATATAACAATTCGCTATTATTGCTTGTTGTGAATTACACTGTTGTAAAATAGTATAAACTTCGTGAGATGAAATTGCATATGCTTTTTATATAAATTGTTTATAATATTAGTAGATGCTTATAAATAATAATATATCCTCACGCCTTCCCATAAGGATCCCCAAAGGGGTAGGCAGAGGTGTATAGGTAATACCCACACACCAACTTTCCGCCAGAGGTATATTAGGTGCCAACGTGACAGATGGCGAGTCCAACGCCGTTACTCAAGCACGACTATTACATACGACTTTTTGAATTTTTTCTCAGACGTAAGCAGGTTTCCTCTCGATGTTTTCCTTCACCGTAAAGCTCGTGGTGTGATTAATCACTGTACATAAGTTCAGAAAAACTCATTGTTACAGTCGGGATTCGAACTTGCGACCTTTGCGTCGCAGGCAACTGCTCGAACCACTCGGCCACCACGGCAAAAATATGTTTTAAGTTTAAATCGAGAACAGTGATGATGTGTGTAGCGAGCAGAGAGTCCCTGGCAATGCAGAATGAAGTTAGTACGGAGAGTCGGTTTGATGACCGCCTGTACGCACTTGGCCATTGTGGGTGAGGTACGCGAGATGGCGTCCGTCATGAAGAAGTCCTCGAGCTGCTGCAACTTCACATCGATCAATAATAATATAATTAAGTTAAATTCATATAATTGTCCTCCCTTCCTTTAGTGGTAGACCAGTACTGTAGGTACTATATTATATATATCATGAAAAAACCCATACATGTGGCAAGACGATCGCTACACAACTGATTTCTGGGGCCTTACAGCGTGATATTGCTTTTATTAATAGAGGGTGAAACAACTCAAATTCGTGATGACATTTAATAGCAATAAAATTGTGGGTACATTATTGTACGTGATATTATCATGATGTACTCTTAATGTTAGTCTTTCTTTTTTACATATTTATATACATCACACGCAATTAAACATTCTTGAATAATGACTGCAATGCGCTCTACTGGCTACTTATTCCACCTTCCTACCCCGTCGAGGACTGAAGATCATAATAAATACCTTAAGATAATAATAGTAGTAATTATAAATTATAATAATATATATCTGTCTATCCTGTTAGGGATATGTATGATGTAATAATAAATTCCTGAGGACTCTAAATTATATACTAATTATATGCATAAGCTGTGCTTCTAGCTATATAGATGGCATACAGTGACGTGGCCCATTGTAAGCGCTTATCATAGCATAGAATATGCATGAACAAGTGTGTGATGATGTATGTCATGTAAATAAAAATATTTTATCTTGTTAATAATTCTCTGATCGTCGTAAATCAACATTTAATTTGAGGTATTCACAAAATTATAGACGTTTTAATATATATAGCATTGATTTTGTAACAATGTGAATAGAAGCATCGCGGATCTAAACGGTTTGACCTTGCTGGAGGCATTTTAGGGAATAAATTACACGCAACTTTAAAACTAACTGCTATAATGCGACATAAAGCTTATTAACCTAAAATGACCTTTTAAAAGGTTGAAAATATTTTATCGTTTACAAAAAAAAATGAAATACAATTAAATGTAGCATTCGATATGTTGCTTTGTGAAACCTTAAAATACATAGAGCATGATGTACGGTGAAGGAAAACATCGAGAGGAAACCTACATACGTCTGAGAAGAAATTCAAAGGGGTATGTATAGTTGTGCTTGAGTAACGGCGATGGACTCGCCATCTGTCACGTTGGCACCTAATATACCTCTGGCGGAAAGTGGGTTTATGGGTATTACCTATACACATCTGCCTACCCCTTCGGGAACCCTTGTGGAAGGCGTGAGGATATATTATTATTATTATTATGAAGTTCTTGAAGAAGGATGTGAAAAAATTCCTGCAGGGTCGACAACGCGCGAGTGATACCCCTGGTGTTGCAAGCGTCCATAGGCGGCGGTAACCGCTTACCATCAGGCGGACCTCATAGTAGTTTGGCACCCATGTGGAATAAAAAAAAATACTATAATTGACTTAGTGTGATTTTAAAATAAAAAGTAGAATAAATGGTCAATGTTAATGTGTGTTAATATCACGAAAAAAATAAACTCCAGCTTGTGAGCCGCTAAGAAACGTATTTAAACTGGAAATTGCGGTGGTAAAGCGTATAAGGTTTCATTTCAGAGGTGACGATCAAGTTGTCGATGCAAAGATTAACAAAACTACAAGCCGTCAGTCGACACATAAATAAGTTGTTGTTTTTGTGGTGTGCAATAAATAAAATACTTGCCACCAAACTGCGCATATTCGTAAAAGTAAATTGAACTTTGCGTCTGATAATTAAATTCCACATTTATCTATTATCACTAATATTTGTAGATTACCCAAGGCCTTCCTAAGACTACCGGGATCTTCTCTCGACTACTTTCTATATGGCAATCAGAATACAAATGTACAAATATTTTCATTTTCACAAAAGAAAATACCGCACGCGTACTTGATAAAGTACCTGCAAAACATGCAATAGGTTCAAAAGATTACACTTATAGGAATATTACGTAAATACAATTATGGCAATATTCATTCACATTTATCGCAATTATTGAATTTTTATTTTATTTAATTAATGGAATTTACCCCAAGGGTACATACAACGTATTGTGGTTCTACTGTGAATCACTTGTAATATCTGGAATAATACACTTGTAATATTATTTATTCCAAAAATCTTTAAATTTATTTATTTTATTAATTAGAATAGATTGATAAATATCTGTGGGTAGTAAGTAGTAGTAGTAAGTAGGGTAGGAAATATAGTCTTTACTCGTATTATGATAACTTTTCTTAGCTTCAATCGGCATAATATAACTTCAATAGTATCGTAAATCATTTCATAAGTCAGCGTGGATTCGAGTTACTGAATCAGTTAACCAATATATAATTTATAACGATCTCATAGGCAGAGAAAAAGTAAAAGCAACCAGCCAAAGAATGTAGCTCAACGGTTCTCATTAAACCCTTTAAATAAAACCAAGTAAGTAAAAACTAGTTCTTACTTTTCGTTTTATGAGTGCAAATAATATTTCCTTGTGTCAATAACCTACAAACCTATATTAATCATCGAAGGACACGGGAGGTTCATGTCAAGGTTTATTTTAATTTAAATTTAACATTAATTTGAGTGTTATTAAATCGTAGTCGTTAACTTTGAGAACTCATGATAATGTTTAATGAAACCGTGATGACCAAACCGTCTAATATAAAATTAAAGTACGTACTTAGGTACCAAACGCTGTTTGTTATTCAAATATTTACGAAGTCCGTTCTAATGATTTTAACTGAAGCGATGATGTCAACATAGTACAATAAGTGTTTGTTTATTATTGCTTCAAAATTGAAGTGTAAGTAAACGAAGGTCTGAGGTGTCTAAAGTAGATTTAGCTGACGTTTTATCAATCAGTGTCATATTTTATTATTACGCCTAGAGCGGCACAGAAAATTGTTGGCAACTAAAGAAAAGCATTCGTGACTGTCACATTACCGTTTGCAATTTTAGGACGAGTCTAGCCATATTTCACGGGACGCCCACGCAAAATAGGACTAAGTCAAGTTGCCAAAACTCTATTCAGGGAAGGCTTTCGCTCAGTTACGTTAATAGTTTTTAAATGTCTATACCCGGCATTGAGGCATTAATACTATTAAAATATGAGACTTGCTCAAGGACCTTGCTTACTATGATGACAGATGTCAATTAAAATTCTTGCACTGGTCAGTTAAAAACAAGCCATTATATTAGCGACAGTTTGAGTACAGCATTTGTGGGCGTTGTGCCGTATAATAATGAATAATGAAAGTATTTATAACAAACAAACAAGGGCGAACTACAGACGTAATCTAAAGTAGCGACATTCTCTGTAACTATAAGATGATGTCAATAATGCTCCAAAATTATTTTAAATCACGTATTTTGCCTCAATAAGTGAAGCTTTTATCTGGGGATAGCCTGCCAATATGACAGACGGCATCATCATACTGTATAGCGATGCTGATTCCCCGGGCATCATCCATTACAGCCCGGCTTATTTATTATGTTATATGCTTCGCTTATTAGCTCAAGGTCTCCAATTCAATCGCAAAGGCGCAAATATGTAGACTTTAATAATTAGGTAGCTTTGAAATGTTCGGATATCAAATATATTATAAACACAGCTAAGAACAAGCTTGCAATTCTACTTTAATTAACATTAATACCTACTTGAATCTGGATCACTTTTGAGAGCAATGGATTTATATCCGAAGGTCAATACAGTGCTGCCGTGTGCAATATAATGTCGTTAAACATCATAAGTAAAAAAAACAGCATAAACCTACGTAAACACGTCTTGTTATTATGATTTTATTAAATATTAAGTACTAGGCCATTTAAATACTAGCTGTGGCCCGCAGTTTCGTTCGAGTTCAATGATTATCCCTTGACAATATATCTTATACAATGTATCAATATATACACATAGTAGAAGCCCCATAGTAGAATGATAATATACATAGCCTTCTTCGATACACACCTTTATAACACTTTCTTTATTATATTATTAGTTTCAGACGATATTACGTTCAAACAAACAAACAAACTCTGCCTGTTTATAGCATTAGATATAGTTTGAACTTTAGCTTCAGGCACCCACTATTGGAACAAAAAAATGTTGTCGGAATAAATACCACAAAATAACTGGGTCTAATCTAGCAGTTATAGTGATGTTCTTTTTATTTTTGATGGAAGTTTTAATCAGCATTGATATTAAGGCATTCTATATATGGACTCGCGTCGTTTAAAGTTCAAATTTCAGCTGGCATAACTAAATAAAACTAAAGTCAATTTCAATGGGTCAATTGTGACTAGCGAGGTCAAGACAATGCCATCAGGTCTCATCACGAAAATCATTGTATTCATTAGCTTCGGTGGTTTTAAATATTCACAATATAAAAACATCAAGATAAGCTTATAAAATATAGGAAGAGGTTACCGTAAGCCCGAAAAACGTTTTGATCTCGGAGTTAATTACGAAATTGGTAGGAAACAAAGAGGAAAGTAGGAATGTTCATTCAAAGTCACCGTCAGTAGGAGATGTGCCTGAGAGCTATGGAATAGTGTGGAAGGGATGGATTTATTGAAGTCTTATATAAAGCTGTTACTTAGTCGATCCCTTAGCTTGTAAGATGATAGGATGTAGATAATAACAGCAGCCAAACAACCACCGCTCATCGTAATATTAATCTCAGCACTCGCCATACAGGTGCTTGATAATATATCTGAAGGTAAAAGGGACGAAGCTTGTGTCCTTCCGACTTGTATCCTGACACATGTTCTCCAATCAGGCTCAGGATTAAGTTATTGAATACTTAAAGAGAAAGGCATAACGGATCCTACGTTTAATTATTCCCTCTCAGAATATTATATGGTGGACTTCGCAAGAGTTAAATCTACGTATCTCTAATAATTATTGCTATCGTCGATAAGCTACAGGGACCGCTTTTTTATCGATTTTATGTTGTCTGGTTGTGTACATATTTGCTCCATTTCAGTACAAAAAACCAGGCTGTCTGGTACGCCCAGCCACATGCCTTTTGTGGTAATCGTGGGTTCGATTGGAAACAAATAATGATGTGTTACCTATATTTGCTGGCTGTATAATGGAATATATACAAGTATGTTTATCAAATGCACTGTGAGTTGAGCTTGTGCGAGGCACAAGCACTCTAGCTTTTTATCATGCGAAGTAAACTAATGTACCTACTTTAGGCCTCTACAGACGGAAGGCCTAATAACTGGAAGTATTACTAAACTTCCAGTTCCAAGTAACCTTCCTTGTATTCATGTAAGTATGAGGGCAACTTAAGGTTCTGAATCGAATTTGTTTCCAGATAACACTTAGCGTATGCGTTCGTTTGAGCTTAGACAATATCAAAATCTCTAAGTAAGCTTTGGCTGATGATTAAAAAGTACAGGATATACACATATCTTCTAACACTGGTTAGTTACTAATTTGTGGTTATTCGGGTTTTCGTTTTTTATATTAATTGTTTGATATGAAGAACAAGTTTTAACCAAACTCGCAGTTCATATGTTTATGTAATTTGTATTATGAGGTCAATGACTTGATGGGTCCTTGACGTCGCATGTGTACTAAGGAATGAAGTCCAGACTTGACATTCTTGAGGAACTGGATATAAAGTGTGGGCAGTAATCCTTTGCTCGCAGTCCACTTATACAACCTGTGTCCTATGGAGAACATTGCCAACTATGGTGAGTCGATTATTAGTTTGAATATAATATTGTATTATACCTACAAAACGACAATCTTATTTCGGTATTAATATCATGGTAACGATAAATCACTTTTCTAGTCGTTTATAACAAAAAAACGTATCTAATTTTCATACGAAGTGACCTTATCAAATTTGTTTGTCTGTTGTATAAGTATACCTACCCGTCTTGACTTCAAGAATACAATTTTTATTAATCAGGAATGATCATATATTATGTGCTAAGAATAATAGTTTACCTTTTTTATCTATTTATATCCTCACGCCTAATAATTTCTAGAAGGGTTTTCGATGGGGCTAGTACGTGTATCACCACTGTAAGAGCGATAGATAGTCCAGCGTAGTTTCTGAGACACGGCTAACATACGCCTTTCAGGTTATTCTGTGGTATATATATGTAACCCTTTGAAGAGGTGCATGCAAAGAGAAAATATTAGGTTTCCTTCTTCATCCCAATGTAAGTAAGAAATGTCGCTGCAATACTCTCTCTGTATTTGGACAATTGAACCACAGCAAATTCTCAAATCCCAATCACACTATAGCGTCTAATAAAGATAGGAAAAGAAAGAAATTTCAATAATTAGTAAAATTGATAGTTTTTATATACATATGAGGAGCTTCCGTTTCTTCGACGGGCTGCATCTTCGACTGCGTAACTCTGATAATATTGCGTAAGCGGCGCTTATGAATCAATCAACTTAACCTCTTTTTAAGATCAATAAAATTTTCATTCAACACTCCATTTGTCATATTCAATAATATTTACAAGAATCTCATCAGTTTTTTTTTATCTTGGTATTTCGTATATCATTAAACAGGTGAGGTTCTTAATAAATGCAACTATCAGTTAATCTCCTAGTTAATATCCTCTCCTAATATCCTGGCAGCATTACACGACGTGCACGTGCTTACACCTGCTGCCTGCCTGGCTGGTAAAGTAGGTGGAGAGTGTGCTTCATACACCTAGGTGTGTGTGTTGAAGGACAGTCTCCCAGTTATGCTACTCCAATTTTGTACTGTCTAGAAAGTGAATAGTGTCCAATTTCTAGATATAAACAATAACGACCTCTCCGACATGGCACGTGTACTACACGTTTCGTGTGTACAATTTTGGTGCTCAGTTTATTACAGAGCCACGAATCGGGTTAAAGAAAGCATGAAAATAAGCATGTTGTTAAGTTGTTTGATTGAACTATATACGGCATAAGGTCGTGGTGGCATCAATTATTGTGAAGGTGTAATAGTAAAGGTTAGGAAATACGTAGGATATTGATTTGGGTATAGTTATAAAGATTGTCAAATAGATTTGCACGGCGAATGTGTCCGAAATAACTAGGAGAAGACAGTGTTCCGGCTATGTGCTTTAATTTGATCGAGCAATAAAGGCTGAACACGTTAAGTTTAACAGAAAACTGGAGTGTGCCGGAATTTATGAAAGTAAATGAAGCGAAAGAGGACAGTATATGCAGTGTTCGTTCTACACCTAAGACGATTCGAAGAAATATATTTGTATTTTAAATCCCCTGTAAAAGATACCTAATTTTTGTTATCACAATGTTAATTTCAAAGATGACGTACCACTACTGTATAAATTATGGCAGAACTTTATTAAACTTAAATAGGTATCAGTATCTAATATTAATGTATGCAAAAAGCTGTTGTCAACTTAAAATTGTAGTAATTTGTTAGACTTGTCGACCTTGACATTACGATTACGCGATCCGCAGGTAAAAGGAGCTCATCTCTGCGTCTTAACATTTATGCTCTTCACGACCATTGTCCCGGCGCTTTTGATCTTCGGCCATGAGAAGCAAATTAAAAAATACACTTTTAACAACAATGGACTTGGGACGTACAGTTTTGAGTAAGTACTGTTTAATAAAAAAATATATAAATAATTTGTTTTTAACGATGGTAGAAAAATAAATAACACGTGGTTACACAATTAATGGCAGCGATTGTTAATACATTAAGATTTAAATGGCAACATTTATTACATAAATTTGTATTTGAAATGCAAAGATTATATTATTATAATTGACAGTGCGTTTGAGTTGAATGAACCGTCATTTGCCGGATTTCTTGAAGGTAACAGCAGTGATAATCACTGTAGAAAAAGCTGTTGGAGTATGAATATTATATGAATGTATAATAGTTATTATTGCTTGATATTGTTATGTATTTCATCGCATTCTTGCTGAATTAGTCGTTGCGAAAATGGAAACACTTCGAGTGCTACAGATGCCAGGTGACAAGAAAAAAGACAAATCTCTTTATTTTTCGTATCTTTTATTTTAATACAGCGAGTAAAATCATCCTCCTAACACTCTTCTTCCACGAGTGAACTAAAATTGTATTTGTTAACTTTAGTTATATATTTGTTTCAACATCCGAATGTTACAAACACGTTGTTGGTGCACCCTTCAAAATATCGTAAACTTTGTAGATGGTCCACTTATCCTCATAAAATTAGCTCAGTATGCAAAACCCAATTAAATATAACTATGTTTTCATGTGTGAAGATGTGTATGTGGGTGGGTGTGTGGGTGAGATGGTGTATAGGTGAGTTTGAGATGCGTAATACCTATTTCTATTAATAAGCCTATAAAAATCTAATAAAAATATTCAGTATGGCCTCTAGAAAAATAAAAGCTACGTTTATACTACCTAACTCTTAAGGTCTTTGACAGTTATACATCTTGTTTCTCTGTATTGGTTTACGTACTATCAAATATTAAAAACCATTATTGTTTTATGTAATTTCTAATAAAGTCAAATAGTCTACAATAATTATCTGTGAAATGTATCTAGGACGTTAAATTCTTTGTTTTTTACAGATATGAATCTTCTGATGGTTCATACAGGAGAGAGGAGGGTGGTATGGTTTCTGGACCAAATGGAAATAACCTGATTGTTCGAGGAGAGTATGGCTACGTGGACCCCAAGGGCAAGCATCACTCCATGCAGTACGTCGCGGACACAAACGGCTTCCAACCGCAACCAAGCGAACCCGACACTAGATATAATGATAGAAGAATAATCTAGCAGAATAATAAATTATCACTAGAAAAAATAAGGATTATATTTTTAATATTTGTCTATTTATTTTATTGATAATTAATAAGTCGCGCTGGCACTCTAATCTCTTTGACTCGGCGTGATGATATTATATATGACTGACCTATACATGACCCTAGGCCTAACGTTGCCAATGATTAGGGGCCATTGGGGCCTTTGGGTGCTAGTAATATACATGCACATAAATAAATCTATGTATGTGACCTTCAAACAAAACTAACTTGTCTCGTAGCTATCGACAAGATATCCTAGTTCAATCGTACTAAAAAGAGGCACGCGCTTAATTAGTTTATTAATTCCGGAGCTGTCAATGTGATAAGATCAAACAATTAGAATAATGTATAACTTCCTGATGTATTGAACAATAGTAATATTTAGTTTGAGGACACAGTTGTATTCTTTGCTGTCACAATACTAACTACCTAGATGACCACTATGCATGTATACCCCACTACTAATATTTCATACATACCAGTACAACGTGATTGTTATTATTATTATTATAATTTTCTTTTAACATCATATTGGTATACCTACTGTAAGGATGTTAAGGTGTGTGTAAATAAATAAATAAATAAAATCATAACGCCTAGTCCCTTACGGGGTAGGCGGAGAGAATAGAGCGCCAGTTCGAGATAATCTAGCTAGATCGGGGAAGACCACGTTCCAACTACCTAGAACAAATCAATCGGACACTCAAGAACGGGAACGTCAAAAGTACTACCAATATTATATAAATAATAATATCCTCAAGCCTCACGAGGAGTATAGGTAATATATCTAATACCCACACACCCACTTTCCGCCAGAGGTACATTAGATGCCAACGTGACCAATGGTGACTCCATCGCTGCTACTCAAGCACGACTATACATACGCCTCTGAATCTCTTCTCAGACGTTTCTCTCACGATGTTTTCCTTTACCGTAAAGCTCGTTATACTTTATCTTAGTGTTCGGATTTCGCCAAAATCCTACTAATATTATAAATGCCCAAGTTGCCCAGGCTGTATGGGTTTGTTACCACGTCAGAGCAGTTGGACGGAATATGAGACGGTTTATTTATGCTATAGAAAAAAATTACTACTAAACGCGGATTTCAGAAATGAAAAATATTCTAAGTGAGTCATGTATCGGCGAGAAGACTAGCAAAAAGTTATCCTACTTACCAAGAAATTGAGTAGTTGGGTTTTTGCCAGTTAATGTAACCGTAGTTGGGGCCGGCCCAAACATTTTTCAACCTTGGGCTATTTACCAGGAAATACCAAACTTTTGACAAACGCTATGAGGTCAACAAGTCGTCGTTACAGGTAAGTCGCCAATTGCATACAAACATTCCAGGTACCAGCTCCAGTGGTATTATGACCAATGAGTTTGAACAAGCTTGAAGATATCATAACTCATATTCCATACTATCAATCGATCGATCGGACGCTCAAGGACGGGAACGTCAAAAGTGCTCGAAACCGACGACCATGTATGAAGAGACTGATGAATGTGGACGAAGCGAAAGAGGTATGTAAGTCTAGTGAGAACTGGCGCTCTATACTCTCTGCCTACCCCATTAGAGATTCGGCGTGATGATATGATGATGATGATGATATCCATACTATTTTAAATCAGCGTATCACATACTACAGGTTTTGCGTGCAGTGTAAAAACCTTTTTTAAAAACAATGGCTATATCAAATGTGTACATGAATAATAAATCGCACGACAGTTTGTGTTCGAAGGAATGCATGCTGAAGGTTTTATAGGGAAATAAACAAAAAAGAAGCGGTATTCTTGTTATTATTTTATTATCTTACTCCTGTGTTAAACTCTACCTTCATGACATTTATTATAGTCCTCACAATGGTTTTATTACGAGTTTTTATGTTTTTTTTCTTTATTGATGTATTGTTGCACCCCTGTTATAAATCCAGTGACTGATATGTCAAATGTTTATTGATACAAATATGCAATATTAATAACGTGCGTTCAACTGTAACAAATGCACATTTCTATATACTTACGTAGCTCCGTTGCAAGCGTCTAGTAACCTTTAGATATTGGTAAAAGACGGGCTATTTGCGCCGGGGTCACAAGTTTAACTTAACACCCGAAATGGGTAATTTGCGCTAACTACACGTATGCAAATGCGCATTCATTTACTGAAGGGCAATAGGTATAGATTTAAGTAATGTTTTTGCTTATAGTTAATATTAATTTATCATTAGCGCTACTTATCTAGGGAGCTATTTATACATTATTTTTCCACAACAAATTGCTTTGAAATTAGGCAATTATATCGGTGACGTTACATACGTTACCGCCATTTATTACGACTTGGAAAGCATAGAATAAAAAAATACTAGCTTAAGTGGCAAGGGTTAATATGAAATTGAACTCCTAGGTTAAATTAACTGTATACATGTCTGATGAATTGTGTGGGATTTGATGTATGAATCATGATTGAGCCACGTTTATTGCTTACCATAAAGCGGATCGTTGGCTTGGTATACATGTTTTGCTAAGTATATTTTAAAATACATTAATTCACCAGCCATTTTATATAAAAGTTATCTATAAAAATATTTGAATCATCGCTACTTTGATACCAGAATAAATATATCAAAGAATAATATGAATAACAATATTAAGAAATGTATGTAAGCGATAACCTAGTAATATCATCGGTACAAATCGCCAGTGGGTGAGGCATACAGAAGAAAACATTGCTCATAAGGGATGTATAAATAGCTTTAGCAGTTGATATAACGACTAAACTAAATGACCTGAACAAATTGTATCCTGGTGTCTGGATGGAAAAGGGAAAATGTACTGTGGTTGGTTCATCATATCACCACGCTGAGTCCGTAATGGGGTAAGGAGAGAGAGTAGGGCACCACTATTTCACAACTACATACATACATACATATCATCACGCCAAGTCCCTAACGGGGTAGGCAGAGAGTATAGAGTGCCAGTTCTCTCTAGACTTACATACCTCTTTCGCTTCGTCCACATTCATTAGTCTCTTCATACATGCTCGTCGGTTTCGAGTACTCTTAACGTTCCCGTCCTTGAGAGTCCGATCTATTTGATCCAGGTAGTTGGAACGTGGCCTTCCTCTGTCTCTTCTTGCACACACTTTTCCTTTGTATATCTGTTTCGTCAATCTTTCTTCAACTTATTTCACAACTAACTGACCTATATCTCCACATGTACTTGTATTTGCATAGTTTCTGGTTTCATGGCTTGCTTGCTTTAGATTATGTGAAACATGTTATCATGAACAATTGAATATTTTATGACGATTGAATTTCACAAGTAGGTACACATTAAATTCTATGGCTTGCGCTACACAGTTACGTCAGAAAATGTTATAGTTTTCGACCTCTCAAAAATAGCACCGCTAATGTTTATTACAACTTGGGTTTCAATTATAGTAAGTAAAATAAAGTTAGCTGTGAAGTTATTTATACATGTTAATACATAATAATATTTATTATAATCCATGGGGCTATAGGTGCTGTACAGCCAATTGGGGCCGAGCGAAGCAGTAATTTATACATAGTAAGTTAATGTCGACAGAGCCCTTGACCCGCGGCCTTTTCGATGTGATATTTTGATATTAGGGTGATTATTTCTTTATGAGATGTGTTGGCCTTCACTTTATAGAACTGCATAGTAAACACATCGACTTATAATTTAAATGGGTGAAAAATTGCATTTTTAATTAAAATGGCTGTAACAAAATTTTGATTGGATTTAATTCTTAATTGAATCAAC
This sequence comes from Drepana arcuata, assembly GCA_016069955.1. NCBI lineage: Eukaryota > Metazoa > Arthropoda > Insecta > Lepidoptera > Drepanidae > Drepana > Drepana arcuata. The sequence goes on along the minus strand of JACCPG010006708.1, from coordinate 24,662 downwards.
AACAAAATTATAGTAAATGTATTAACATTAAAACTGACCTCGAATATTATCTTTTCACCTTCAGATTGGATAAGATAATGCTTAATATAAATTTCTGAAAGTACCGTATAATTAGCACTGTCACATCATCAGTTTGAACTTGACCAAGTAAAGATCACGGAATATAAATGTAAATAGTTTTTAAAAACATATCTTACGCAGCATTCCTTAACTCGAAGGGTCACCTTCAGGTACTGCTCATTGGCAGATGTGTGGTATCCCTTGGTTACCATATAAGTGATTCCAGTAGGTGTAAAATAAAAAGTAATTTGAAGAAAGGTAGGATGAAAAGGACATAACAATTTCACTCAAATTTCTAATTTTGTTTTTAAATTATAGCGAAGATGTTGAGTTAAGACGAATTTTTCCAAGTGAATTTCCTCAAGATACAATAAGAAGAAGCGGCTCTGTGGATCCAGAAGTAAGATTTTTTTTATTATTATTTATTTGTTGAGTAAACAAACAAAGGGGTTTTTAAATACGCCCATATACTGAGAAATCAACTTATATATACGGCAGGTTGGATGATTGTTAAGATAATGGAGTCATTGGCAGCAATGAGTATGAGAAAAGCAATGCCAATGTATGTGGAAATGTACATACAGTGATAAAAACTAGTCACCTATAAATTACACGTGCTTGTTTTATAAAGCGACATCGAATAAGGGTTGAGACTAAGAGGCGCAAACATATATGATATCCAACGTACATTACAAACATTGATCATGTTGCAAAGGAAATGTATATATCTCAGTTACAAAATGATTGATTACTACTTAGATTACAAAACAAGTTGCTTGAAATATCCTGTACGCTTTTAATGGATGTAGTAGAAGTTGTGACGTGATCATATTAACGTAGTACGAACAATTCAATATTCAGAACTGATTGTAATGGTACAGATTATGCACCTTATAACCTACTAGTTGTGCCCGCGACTTCGTAGGTGTGGACGGCTTTTTATCTTTCGTAAAATGTTACTTCTAATACCTCCAAAAGTAGGTGTACAAAGTTTCATGACGATCGGTTAAGTAGTTTTTACGTGAAAGCGTAACAAACAAACTTACATTCACATTTATAATATTAGTAAGGATGTATTTTTGTACTATGAACTTTCTTATTGTCATTAAACGTCAATTAATAAAACCAGTTGGTAGGATAAAAAGTAAAAACATAACTACATGGTTTATGTTTGATACAAAAGTCACTCACTTGTACACCTTTAGCCACGGAGGCGTTAAAAAGTAAATCTGTATACAAATTGTACCGTACAAATAAAACAGAGCCATTTGACGGGTGCTAAAGTAATCATTACGATAATCTGTGTCAATATCAAATCTATAGCCGTGGTGGCCGAGTGGTTCGAGCAGTTGCCTGCGACGCAAAGGTCCCAAGATCGAATCCCGACTGTACCAATGAGTTTTTCTGAACTTAAGTACAGTGATTAGTCACACCACGAGCTTTACGGTGAAGGAAAAACATCGAGAGGAAACCTGCATACGTCTGAGAAGAAATTCAAAAGGCGTATGTATAGTCGTGCTTGAGTAACGGCGATGGACTCGCCATCTGTCACGTTGGCACCTAATACACCTCTGGCGGAAAGTGGGTGTCTGGGTATTACCTATACACCTCTGCCTACCCCTTCGGGGACCCTTGTGGGAAGGCGTGAGGATATATTATTATTATTATTATTATTATCAAATCTATAAGATGCAATCTTAAGTTATTTATTGTAAATTCATTATCATCTCACCATAGTATAAATTAAGTCAGGTCGCGCCTGTGCGGTTTTAAATGCAGTTTTTATCAATAGATAGAGTGATTCAAGAGGAAGGCTTATAAGCATTGTTATATGGAAAGCACAGAAGCAGTAATTATTTTATATTATATACTTATTTTATGAAATTACCGCTGGTGCAACCACAGGGTACACAGATACATACACTGAGTAGTGAGATATTTTTTTATTTTTAGCATTTAGGTCGTTATGCCGAGCTGAAGAGTTATTTCAAATATCCTAAAAAGAAAATCAATAGTCACTTCGAGGAACTATTATGCTACAGCGAAGGGAATAAAAAGGTAGAGTTATTTTTTTATTTTTATCTACATTATTTACATTTAATTCATAAATTAGAAAGTAGTTGCTCCTGGTATTTTTTAAATTTTAATTCGTAAAACGTACGTAACGTTAAGAGGTAAGTAAACGAACATAGTACGTAACGTTGCCATCTTTGATAATTAATTTATCATGCCTTTTTACAATTCTTTGGTTATGCAGTTTTTATCGCTGAATTTAGATTTTATATAATACCTTCATTCCATACTATCTTCAAAGGTACACCCTAAAGCAACACTCTTAGATAACGTTTGTTCACAAAGTCCATGTGAAATATTTTTACATTATATAAGATACAGTATAGTAAAATGTTATGCTTGTAAACTCAGCGATATCAATTGTGCGCTATTTGCCAATCATTCACGATACTGTTAATGGTACATGTATTTATTTATAGTGTCTTATCGATGTGTTTAAAATTACTTTTATGTTTTCACGATAATAATTGACACGTAAGAAGGCTGTATGTCTAGAGAAGACTAGCCCTGTACTATATGTGGCTACTCGTAAGAGACACGGCGTGCTGATTTCTGAATTAAAATTAAATAATTGATTTATTATTCATATATATGTATATATATATATATATAATGCATTTTGCTTAATTTAGGACTATGTCAATTTGAGTGGTGCTAATATGTATTTTTATTTGGGATATTTTAACAGCGTTGCAAGATAGACCACCAACGGTACTCCCCGGAAGAGAATGGTTACTACATGTCCGTAGACGATGATAGTCCCGTGGATCGGAGACGAGTGTACTGTATAATGCTGATATGCTTCACAGAAGACGAGCTGGATAGAGAAGTATCTTCTTTCTAGATTGCAATAAACTATATCGTCTACTTTCGATAACAGAACATAGTCTGTTTATTTACATGCCAAGAATATTTTTATCAGGAGTTTTTACAATTAAATTTGAATTCCTTTATTTTCCGTAGTAGCTCAAAACTTTAATAATTTAATAATAAATAACTGTATTGTAATAGTCAACTCCACGTTGACCTCAAAGTCCTCACTATAAAACAGTTTATGAAAAAACTGTCCAAATGTCATTTCGATTCTGCTGAAAATTATCGCAACCCCCTCGTCGTATCGGCCTTCCCTTATTTCAAATATAAGGCGTCTGAGAAATGTCCTCCAGGATGCCCGATGACAACACACAGACACTACACACAACCGACCACTGTTCCATCCTCGCCGGCGAGAGTCGACGCGAATAAGCCGTAATGTTCCTCCCTGACCCCCGTAAACGCCGGCCCGCGCCGAGCCAGACGCGCAAATCCCGCCCCCAAATAATATTTAAATAAAATTCAACCAGTCCAGCCCAGCTCCCTTCCTCGCGATCCAGCAATGCCTCAAGCCGAGGTCCGTACCCCACAAGGGGTGCCCTGAGCTGTGTTTCTTAGTACTAAAGTGCCTGGCTGGGGGCCTAGGTTTCGCCATTGACCGGTTAAGTAGCAAAAGTTCCCGGAACTCACGCTACGAGAGACTATACAAAAAAAACTGTATTTAAATCTTATACAAGTGTTGGAAGTATCAATTGCAGATATATCTGCAATTGTACTGTAACTGCAACTGCAACTATAAGTATGAAACAGATATATCTGTTTCATACTTATAGTTCACGCCTATATCATAACATCAATACAATGGGCATTATATAACGCAAATAGATGAGACATAGCGCTACATTTTGGTCTTTGATTTCACCCGGATGCATCTCTGTAGATCTATTTATTCATCACAATGATAAGACCCGTCTGTGTAATTGGATTGCTACAAACAAAACACCAATTGATGTAATTTATAGTTAATTACATAAATCACGACGTTTTTATCATGACCTTAAAGTAATTAGAGGCGTTTAAGAAATTTTGAAGAGTTATCATCAATTTAATATTTAGGGAGTATCTCAACGCAGCTACTAAGAGAATTATTTAATATTATATTTTTGTACTGACCAAGGGGTAGGTAGTGGTGCAGGCTCTTTCGTTGGAGATTTTTTAAGGTTTCAATGCTATATAGTGCCTCACATATAGATTGCTAATCTGTCACCGTTTATCACCAAGCTGTAATTTAGATACATTACATAGATTTGCTTACATGTATTTTATTATATGTAAACTAATAAATGAATTAATGAATTAGTCTGCGATTATAATATACGATTATATCTTTATATATATATATATATATATATATTATATATATATGGCGAGTCCATCGCCGTTACTCAAGCACGACTATACATACGCCTTTTAATTTCTTCTCAGACGTATGCAGGTTTCCTCTCGATGTTTTCCTTCACCGTAAAGCTCGTGGTGTGACTAATCACCGTACTTAAGTTCAGATAAACTCATTGGTACAGTCGGGATTCGAACTTGCGACCTTTGCGTCGCATATCGATTATATCTATTACACGAATAACAGCTAGATTGATAAAGCACATTATGTATGTAGACCTGTGTTCAATTGATGAAATAAATAATGACATGGTTTAAATATAATGAAATACTAGAATAATAAAATCATATTGAGTCTTTGGTAGTATCGGGTTAGCCCATTATAGTTCCCATATTATGGGAAGATTTGTTCGTTTATGTGTCTTGCTTTTATTTCTTAACTTAATTGATTTCTTGTATCAACAAGGTCATATCTATTACGTATTTTCTTTGTTAAGTCATAAATAAATAAATAAAATCACTGAATCCTCTTGGATGTCCAAAAGTTATTGTAAGAAGAATCAGATGTCGTTGTTAGATTATTTTAGTTTACATTTAGATAAAACTTTGACTTTTCGAACCTTTGTTGTTCCCATGACCAATAAGATTTGGCATATCTCGATCTGTCTATGGATCACATCGATTGCGAAGTGACACGGCTCCTTCATAATGCAGAAATAGACCGGCATTGCATTATTTTGCTCACCATTCCTTATACTGCATTGACTTATTGACACAAACAGATTAAGGTATTTCGCAGTAAATATATCAAACTTGTACTTACTTAAGCTTTTAAAGTAAGTACACAGATATGACGTGTGATTAGAGATTAAGCCCACCAATTTGATTTCATATGCATATTAAGCGGCACGTTCAATCCGAACGACGTCAAGTCATTTCAAAAGTATTAATTGATTATATTAACTCATAAGGTATTGCCATTGCTTCTACTTTTCTATCTTGTTTTTCTATTTATTATTGCAAACATTACGCACTTTCACTAACTATTATTTTCAGCAATATCGTTCTCGTTAAGTATGTCACTAACTGCGCCCCACGATAATAACTATCATTATTCTCTGCGACTAATATTTTTCATCGTCATCAAAATAAGCGAAAGTACCAAGGTCGTAAAAGAGAAGTTCAATTTCTTTCTCAAGCAACGGACGAAACTTGACCCACTCATTGGCATGTTAACGTGTTATGTAACTTAATTACACGATGTCATCGCTATACCTCGAAATGTTATGTCACATAACCTTGTACCTAATAATATTCAAATATTATGGATTCAGTTTTTCAATGCATTTAAATAAGGGTTCATATGTCAACTTTTCGTGATGATTCAAAAGATTGAGCCAAAACTGGAGGAATCAACTCTGTTAAGGAAAGCGACCGGTGTCGGAGGTCAGCATTGCGGCGTCGTCAGTTCAACACACTGTGATGTAAGCGACGCTGCTGGGAACTAACCTCTAATATTATCTGCCTTTACAAGTGAATAGGACTTATATACACTATTTTGTAATAAAGTTGCATTCGACATAATATTAAGTGTAGGTGTCTATTGATGATAATTATATATACAATTGAACAAGTTCATAAAGCAATTTAAATTAAATAAAAAATATGCGGCGCAGTCTTTGGGGACTGCCGATAGAAATGAGAACTACGTAACTACTATTAGATTATTATTTTTGAATTGAAGCGTTCGGCGACGATGACGTTGAGTTCCATGATTTTTGTGCACCCAAAAGTGCTTAAATTTACTTCAGCATCATGTCGTCCTGGCACGGTCCCAATTGTTTTCAACACGAGTTACATGTTGCTATATTCATCACTGATCCTATAAATCAAAATAAAAAAACCAAAGTCATATAAATGGAGCATAAATTATTGAATAAATGAAATTATTTAAGACTGACGAAAGTGGACGTAGCGAAAGAGTGTCTAAGTTTAGAGAGAACTGCCGCCTTACTCTCTCTGTTTACTCCTTGTTAATCTGTGTCCTTGTTTTACCTATGCTAAATTTACAAGACTACATACTTTTTTCAATTATACGCTTATACGATACATAAGGTAACCCATTTACACGAATTATTCATCCTTGAAACCACAAAGGTCTAGGCTGTGGAATAAGGTCCCCGCTGAGGTTTTCCTGGAGAGTACAGCATGCAGTTCGCAGCAGGGTCGGCAGCGCGCGAGCAATACCCCTGGTGTTGCAAGCGTCCATAGGCGGCGGTAACCGCTTAACATCAGGCGGTCCGCATGCTTGTTTGTCTACCGTGTGGTATAAAAAATATCCTTCTAACACGTCTCTGTTCTTATCTGTATATGGTCAGCAACATTTATTCGGGTGTGGCAAGCGAACACAGGCTCGGGTTACTAGCTTATCATCATACATTTAATTTACTTATTTTTGTATGAAATAAAATTTTGTAACTAGAAGGTGAAGTTAATTTAATTTATATCGTCAATTATTGTTATGAAATATTTAACTATTATATTAAGTGCCTATTATGGCTGTCTATGCAATTTCCCAGCGAGTCTCATCAGAAACCAATTGGACACAAATTATTCAGCGCAAAATTTAAAACCTTGGCCTTTTCCGCATGATTGTCGATTTTAGCTTTGCGGTATGGACATTGGTAATAAACCCATCACATATAACACAGAGTATAATACTTTATGTTTATGTGAATAAAAGCTGTTTTGGCGTTGTATGCTAATGAAAATCATCATATTCCAAATATCAAAGGCAAATTTGGAACGTCAAAGTTCAAGCTGTTTTTTGACATTCCCGTAACTTCTCAAGAACACCACATTCTTAGTGATATTATTCTATGATTTAATTATGCATATTCAGTATAAAAAAAGGTTTATTTCTTTGTTAGAATTATGAAGACACGTCTTTGACCTTATATACACCAGAAAAACAACTATTTGTTACTTTACTTTAGCCAATCTATATAAATAAATATTTTGTCCTCTATGCGTTCTTCGTTACGATCGGTGGTACCGTTCCCCTGTATAGCACTGCAATGTATGTCAGTTCCTGGTTTCCTAAAATAAGTATACCATTGATCTATTGGAATCACTGCTATCCTTTGTACAAAGTTACTTATTTAGATTACTGTTAAATACATGATTTGTTTATTAGTAATATAGTATATAGGATTACATACTCGCGCAACCTTTATAATGATTAAGTACTATCGAAGATCGCAATTCTCACAAACCATCACTTTCCGTCTATTAGTCTGAGCTGAGATCTTCAATCTATTCACTTGTCTGTCTTACGTTAGATACTAATTGTCGCTGAACCATTACTCACACTTTGGGCGTTATTGTTCAATACTCAGATCAGACAATACACGGAACAAACGAGCCGTATATGGCATACATATTGCATAAACGATGGAGATTTGTCACATCTGCTCCACCCAACCGCTGTACTGTCCACTATTATTGTAAAAGAAAGCTCACGCAATATTTGTGAACGATACATGCTATTTAACTTTAAAAATGTATGAGCAAACAACCTAATTTGCATAGCAAACGCATAAAGTAATAATGTGTTATAAAATCGTACCAACTTGGCTCAACTACTGGGCGTACCTACAAGAGCTTAGTACTTTCGCAAACAGAAGAATTTGAATTGATTTGAAAGTCATTGCTCTCGTCATGCAAATAACATAGTTAACGAAACAAAGCTTTCGGGTTTACTGTGTTACTATGTGCTCAGTAAAAATACCGATACATGCATATTTTTTATACAGGTCCAAATGTTGTTCATGATTCGATATACCAAAAAAAAAATATTTATATATATTTTAAACATCATATTAACACAGGAATATATTTCCCTCGGCGAGTGAGCTATAAAATATAAACGGGAAATACTCTCTGAAGGGTCATCAAATTTTATGAACGGTCTGCACTATTGGATGTAAAAATACCGATACACATGAGATTTCTACGAAATGGTTGTTAGGTTTGTATGAGAGACATACATAAGTAAATAGTTAATTTTAACATCTACTTAAACTGCAGTTTTTCACAGTAAAATGTAAACGACAAAGTATTTAACATACAAATTCACTGATAAGCAATAAAACTTCAAAACCTTATGATATATAATAGCTGTTCAAATCTCTTGTACCTTTTTTATTTTTTATACTACAAGAGTGGCACTCAAGCATACGGCCCATATGCTATACGCTCACGATACCGAAGTATCACTTGCGCGTTGCCACTCTGTGTTCGGAGAGTTATACTGTGTTGGCAGCATAATAATAACCTCCCCCCTCCCCAAGGAGGGGGGAGGTTATTATATTCCCCCCCCACAACACAAAAAATTGTGTTATTTGGCTACGGACTTCTATAAGGTGGAGGTCCTGCCCCAGTCGGGCAGCTCTAAATTAGAACGGGAAACCCGTTATGCCCTACCTCTCTTAAAGTACCTTGCCTAATCATCTCTTCACTCCCGGGTAAATGTGTGTATAATTCAATTATAAAATATAAATAATAATAATATATCCTCACACCTTCCCACAAGGGTCCCCGAAGGGGTAGGCAAAAATTAATTATTGTAATTAGTGAAATCGTTATAGTTAACAATAAATAAATAAATAAAAGGTTGTTTAAGAAAACCTTTTTGTTCCATTATTATGTACCTACCCAAACATTAATTATTGTGAATGTTCTTGTAGTGTTATATAAAAAGCAAGCATTAAAATTCTAGTGCTAAGAGTTTACATGAAATTACTATCTTTAGTAAGATTAACTTGAATTAATGTTATTGTATTAATTTTAATGTAACATTCATGTTACATAGTAGTGATTATATAATTTTGACTATAAATCAGATGCTACATAATTTGAGCCTCTGGTTTCTTCCGCAAGAAAGGGTATCAGGTCAGTGGCTGGCCGTATATCATTGTTATACAAAAAATAAGCGTTACACTACACGCACATAGTTCAAGTACAATCGGAAAACAAAATGGGACTAGTTTAGAAGGCTAATTTATTCAGTTGAAAGTACTTCAATTTTATTGTTGTGTACATACTTCAAAATGGAGGAATGTTATCAATTCTTCGGAATATTCTTTAAGTATGTTCCCCGATTACTTGAAGATGCCTGGACCGATTTGAGAAATTATATATACTCGTATATATATCCCCACTCGTGTGTGAGTATTACCTATACACCTCTGCCTACCCCTTCGGGGACCCTTGTGGGAAGGCGTGAGGATATATTATTATTATTATGTATGCAGGTTTCCTCTCGATGTTTTCCTTCACCGTAAAGCTCGTGGTTGACTAATCTATGTACTGATCCTAGTTATCACGTGCAAAATCAAGTCGCAAGTTCAAACCCTGGAGTGTATATCAAACTTTTATTTTAACTAAAGTACAGTAATACACAGTGAAAGTACACAATGAAATTGGTACCGTAAGGAAACATATCAAGTAAATATTACCTACATTTTTAAGTCATGTCCACTCGCCATTTGTCACATTGCAACTAAATATATTTCTTAGATATTTTTACAATTCTGCCTGCCCCATGAGAAGCATGAAGGCACGAAGGTTAATTAGCCTTAAATAAATCTTCATTCGGGTCAGTGACAGTTTAACTTATATTCACCTACATACGTACAGGTCTAACTATTTAAGCATCCATTCGCATTAACATTTGAACGAGAATCATTACTTAAGATTGGATGCATGGCTCAAGTCAGATGTTCTCTCATACCGAGAGAACATCTGTTCTACTTACGTACAAGCTTTAGGAATTAAATGTATGTGGCACATAATATTATACACTCACTACAATATGCCTGGGATTCGCTTCATCTTGTGCCTTACTGTAGTGAAGCCCCTCGCAGCCTTTGTGTTGCAATTGAGCATTAGAAGTACGTCGTATATAAGAGAACTGCTTGGACACGTAATCATCCCACACACCAAGTGTTCTTCGAAGAGATCGGCCGCAAAAACAAAAAAACACATTCAAAATGAAATTGGTCTGTTCAAACAATAGTGAAGTGCTTGAAATAGTGATGTGAAAAGTGTTCAATTCAAAAAGCATGGATATCGATAGTAACTTACAGGTCTTGTTTCAGTTCATCGTTCTCGCCCTGGTCGCTGCCGCCGCTGCCGCACCACAAAACCCTCAGGATGTTCAAATCCTGCGCTATGACATCGATAACGGTGGTCTCAACTCATACAATTTTGCGTAAGGCATACCTAACTATAATGGAATATAAAAAATATATGTGATTTTAATTTTGCTACTTATTTCTAGGTGGGAACTATCAGACGGCAGTAAGCACGAAGAACAAGGTCAACTGAAGAACCAAGGTACTGAAAACGAGGCCATTGCAGTGCAAGGACAATACGCCTGGGTCGGACCAGACGGAGTTACCTACACTGTCACGTACATCGCAGACGAAAATGGATTCCAGCCCCAAATCCAACAAGGCCCAGGAGGAGCCATCCCCGCGGGAGTCGTCGCCTCGCTTCTTGGTTAATAACCCCGCAGAACTTCTTAAGTTATATTAGCCCATTGTAAATAGTCAATATCGGTATAATACTCATTGAGCTGTATGTAATATTTATGTACTGTTCTGATTAACATTAAGTATTATCAATAAAAAGTATATAATAATAAACATTTACAATTTATTAATGTTATTTTATTCATAGATATTTCCAATATAACCAAAATTAACGATCAATCCCAATAACACAATTTTTATTTACCACATAGAGCAACATAAGAGGGAGATTTATATGTATATTTTTGCATGATACTACCTAAGGGAACGAAGCAGTAAATATGTTCATCGATTTAACCCGGTTGAAACCGTGGGGTACAAGGGGCTAGTAAATTATAATAGTTTATTGAAACGTAAGTAGGTACACTATTTAAGTATGTAAAAATTATATAAAATATTGATAAAAATTAACTTTGTTCGCTAATAAGGCAATATATCATCTTTATGGTAAATGAAGATGATATACCTTATTGTGGTAGCGGAAGAAACATTCTCACTGACTTTCGCATATATATAAGTAGGATATGTATGCGCCTAGGTCTCAGTGTTCTTTTCGGATTATATATTCTTCAAACACACCCGTTTGTTTAATGTTCCAAAAGGAGATACATTTTCCCATCAAAATTATTTGTTAATGCTTACCTACTGTAGTAACATTACTTCATGTTTTATGATAGATCTGTTGTAATCCCTCTCTCTTGAACAGTAAGCTCAGTAAGAGGTGCGAGATCATTTGTGTAATAATTAAGAAACAATTAACAGGACAAACAAAACACTCGCAACTTAGTGCCATAACTTCAAATTAATAGCACTATTAATAATAAGTGTCTGGACATTTCATGAAGATATACTATATAATATATATCCTCACGCCTTCCCACAAGGGTCCCCGAAGGGGTAGGCAGAGGTGTATAGGTAATACCCACACACCCACTTTCCGCCAGAGGTATATTAGGTGCCAACGTGACAGATGGCGAGTCCATCGCCGTTACTCAGCACGACTATACATACGCCTTTGAATTTCTTCTCAGACGTATGCAGGTTTCCTCTCGATGTTTTCTTCACCGTAAAGCTCGTGGTGTGACTAATCACTGTACTTAAGTTCAGAAAAAACTCATTGGTACAGTCGGGATTCGAACTTGCGACCTTTGCGTCGCAGGCAACTGCTCGAACCACTCGGCCACCACGGCTTTGAGATATACTATATTGTTGTAAGTGGCAGAGACAAAAACTACTTAAGGTTGTTTGCCATCAGTATATTTGTATATATTTTTATCATTATCATATCATGTAATTTTGTGCCACCATGGCAAATGGAGAGTCCTTCACCGTTTCTTAGATACGACTATACATACGTTTTGAAATTATTCTCAAACAGCAGGTCACTCAAGTTTTTCCTTCAACATAAACCTTATCATTTGATTAATCACTGTTCTCAAGTTCAGAAAAAATCATTGGTACAGTCGGAATATGAACTTGCTTGCTGCCTTGGTGTTCCAGGAGACTATTCGAATCGCTCGGCCACTACGGCTCTCTGTGATATTTAAACATCTATGTTATATAATTATGTAGACATTGTGATTGATGCTGCTTAAATTCATTCAGGTCTACTGAACGTATAGGGATAGAATACGTGATAATAAACTGAAAATGTTTATAATGTCGAACTACCGTGGGTTCGTAGAATATTCTGGTAAGATCAACAGAAGAAGAATATAGTAGAAAGTGTACACAAATTCGACGCATACGCAGACCGCATACCTCTTTAGTCATCCGTATAAATAGTCTGAGTATTGCTTACCATATATGAGTGAATGTAATAAGTACAACAAATATAATAAGACCTATGTGCGAAAAGGTATAAAGGACAGCTGCTTCGGCCATTTGTCAGTTGGACCTGGAGTTTTCATAGTTGACTGCAACCGATCTACAAGATGAAATTGGTTCGTTTAATTGCAATTACTTAATTTTTCCTTAAATGCCGTTATTAAAAACAAGATAATATTGAATTACAAAAAATTTTTATTCCACTTACTAATTTTACTGTCAATAAATTGGCAAACAAGCGTGCGGACCGCCTCACATAGAAAGCGGTTACCTCTGCCGATAGACGCCTTCAACATCAAGGGCTGGCGCCCTACTGCAAAAATATTTTCAAGCCCTTCTTGAATCTATGTGTTACGCTTTTTGTCTGTTTGAAAGAGAAGTACATTTAACAACCAGTATGTTCGAGAAAGAAAGCGGGTATTTGAAACGGTACAGAGGTGAATTCCCTGTTAATGCCGAGGTACGGTGACAGAAGGTAGCTGTGGGAATTATGTTGGTACTTTTTTTCGGAAAACTCCTCCTCTGTTTTTTTTAGGTTAATAATTCCTGTGTGAGATAAGGGAATGATTCGTATTTAACTTGATTCCTCCAGTTATTACCATATCTACAATAATGTAGATACACAGCTTTTATATTACTAGTACTATTTCAAGCAATGAAACTGCATTTAAAACCGGTTGATTCGTTTTGAGTGATACTTTGGAGACAAGGTTGCCGACGAGATAAGTTTGCAGACTGGAATTTACGTACCAAAGTATAAAAAACATGAACGGCTATTTATTTTTTTAATTTACGTTTTTTACTATAATAAGGCAGCCTCTGCCTACCCCTTCGAGGACCCTTGTGGGAAGGCGTGAGGATATATTATTATTATTATTACTATAATAAGAGAAGATAAAACGATTAAGTATGAAATCGTACTTTTATACTGCAAAGGCGGCAATCAATAATACGGCCTTCTTGACAGCAAGCGGCTATTAAGCCTTTTAGGCACTTGCACAAACATTATCACTCACGCGCTCACACTTTCAGCTTATAAGATGAATGGGCATGCAGGCGGGCCCAGAAATGTCTGGCTACTTCACAGCAGGAAAGCAACGCTTTTTGAAGAGCAGTGCTGTGTGGATGCAATTACATATAAGTTTTTCCTATTGTATACATCACTTGGCTCCAATTGTGTGTTTACAGTTAGTAGTCGCGTGTCTGGTGACAGTTGTGGTAGCAGCTCCGACAGTTCTGGACCGCTCCATAGGGGCCGGGCAGCTCACGGAATCAGAATATGGCAAAAGCTTCGCACATTTGTAAGTTACAATGAGTTCCTAATAATTGCCCAAATATTTTTTATATACTTCCCATACAGCACCCCACGGGGAAGGCATAATTATAATAACACATCTCGGAACTCTCTCTTTCCTCGGAGATTTACGTAGGTGCCAAGGTGTTTGATGGCGATATCATCGCCGTTACCCAAGCATGACTACACATACGTCTCTGAATTTAATTGGAAACGTATTCATGCTTCCACACGATATTTTCCTACAGCGTATTGCTTCTGATGTGAAAAACCAATGTACTAATTTTTTTTTATACAACAAGAGTGGCAAGCAAGCATACGGCCCACCTGATGGAAAACGGTTACCATAGCCTATTACGCCCTCAATACCGAAGTATCACTTGCGCGTTGCCACTGTGTTCGGAGAGTTACAGTGTGTTGGTAGGTAAAATTAAGAAAAAGTAATTTTTACAGACCGCCGGTTTTTTTATTTTATTTTATTTTATTAAAACTTCCTGCGAACATTATTGCAAAGGCGAACTTAATGCCGAAGGCATTCTCTACCAGTTAACATTTGGGTGGTGTAGAGATATTCATGGGTTTTATACTTGCAATCTTGATTTCTCAGACGAATACAACTCTGCCACCTTGGCCTTATAATATTCCCCCTATTTTAATACGCCGATTTTTTAAGCGTAGGTAATGGAACGAAAATTATGTAATTTAAGGTTTGTATGTCCTTTCCAAAGATAGAATCTATCTATCTTATTGCCATATCCGGATCGTAATGTATAGGATTCGTGTATTTTATAACATTAGTATAGATAAACATAAGTGTATAGCCGTGGTGGCCGAGTGGTTCGAGCTGTTGCCTGCGACGCAAAGGTCGCAAGTTCGAATCCCGACTGTACCAATGAGTTTTTCTAAACTTAAGTACAGTGATTAGTCACACCACGAGCTTTACGGTGAAGGAAAACATCGAGAGGAAACCTGCATACGTCTGAGAAGAAATTCAAAGGCGTATGTATAGTCGTGCTTGAGTAACGGCGATGGACTCGCCATCTGTCACGTTGGCACCTAATATACCTCTGGCGGAAAGTGGGTGTGTGGGTATTACCTATACACCTCTGCCTACCCCTTTGGGGACCCTTGTGGGAAGGCGTGAGGATATATTATTATAATAAGTGTATATACTTTGTCTTAGGATCGAGGAATCTCATGGTGCTCGATTGGTTAGCCGAAGGAAACCTCCACTGAAACCCAAACTATCAAGCCTGGATTGATTCTAGGTCAACAAAACGTAGTGCCTCCAGCAGTCTTGGCTAACATTATTGGTTAAATCACACGCACTTGTTCAGAGGTCTCCTAAAATATGTGGAGACCTTAATTGCGTAGTTTTATTTACCTATAACTACCTTTATGTCCAAGTGGTGAAACGTGTGGCCTGCGTATTGCGGATTCCAATTGAACTGTTAATTTCATGAGGTACTTGAAGGAAATATAAATAAACATAAGTCATTAGATATTCATTTAAATATATTGCTGGTAGAGTGAATCGTTGTTAGACAGTAATTATATAGTAACAATAATTATTATAAAGAAACACTTGCATTGGTAAAAAGCATGTTCAAACCTCGGTGAACTGAACTTAACAAATGAGGTTTTCTGAGCTCAAAGGCAAAAGGTTCTTATAAAGCGAGCATTACTGAGAAGTAAAATGCTTAGAAAAGACCTGCTTACGTCTGAGCAGATATATAAACAGTTAATTATAAAAATTTTATGAACAGACTCCCTGTTGGTCACATAAACATCTTTATATATGAACCCTTTACATACCTTCACACCCACAACCTACATACACATACATACATTATCATTAAAAAATTTATAAAGTTCATATTGCCGTTATTAAACAAATTAGTTTATTATGAACTATAATTATAATTTTGCACTTTTTTTAGATAAGTACATACTCAAATGTGTGTTAAGGTATGCGTTAATAGAAATCGACTATGAATGTGACATCTATTTTCTATGTCAAGTGGTTGACCTTCGTCCGTAATCTTAGAAGGTAGAGCATATGCTATATCAAATGTATTATAACATATAAAGGAACGAGATTTTAGAACACGTCGTCATAGTTTATTGGGCTTTCAATTAGTGTAGTTTTCGCTCGATATCATCATGAAACTGGTGTGTTTTTGATATACGTTATTGTTTGTTCTAATTTGTTGTTTGACAATAATATTAGAAGCAGTGCTTCATTAAAAATTATGAGCATTTTGAATTTTCTTTTATATTTAATTAGGAAAAAAATGTTATTTGATCCCTGCTGAAGAAAACATGACAGATATTATGACATAACAGCAGTTATATTTTTTTTAATTATATTTTTTTATACAATAATTTTAAAATTAAATATAAACGGAAGCATGATTTATTAAGAGCTATAAAGCGCTCTAGCTTCATATGTTATTTTGATATTGTTTAATTAAAGTGCCTGTGCGTGACTGTGTGTTACAGTTAATATGTCTGTGTTTGGTGGCGATGGCAGCAGCGGCGCCTGCTTCCCGAGTGAATTACGATGACGACGACGATGTGGCAGTTTTGCGCTACGAAAATGTGAACTCTGGATATGGCAACTATCAATACGGGTCAGTAAAAATTAAATTAAGCATCATGATACCTAATAAAAACGCAACTCCATTTCAGTTATTCTTTCACTATCTTTGTTGAAATGTGAATAAAAAAAGGTTTCCTTGTTTTCTTTTACGTATGCCAAATGGCATTTAAAAAATCATTGAACTATAATAATAATATAAAATAAAACATAAATTATTCATAGACAAAATGAAACACCGTAGTTCTAATAAATCTTGTCGAATGTAATATCTCTTCTTCAATTATCACCCAAGCTTAGACTTTTGAGGTCCTATTGAAATTATAAATTTATTAAATCAGAATTTGTTACGAAATGATTCCACACTTGAAATTTGGATGAATTTTGGAAACGTATTTCATTATTATCGTTGACGGCTCCTCACAGGCTGACTGATAGATTAGCAATCATACTTACTCAAGGTCATTAATTATAGCTTATATATCCTCACGCCTTCCCACAAGGGTCCCCGAAGGGGTAGGCAGAGGTGTATAGGTAATACCCACACACCCACTTTCCGCCAGAGGTATATTAGGTGCCAACGTGACAGATGGCGAGTCCATCGCCGTTACTCAAGCACGACTATACATACACCTTTTGAATTTCTTCTCAGACGCATGCAGGTTTCCTCTCGATGTTTTCCTTCACCGTAAAGCTCGTGGTGTGACTAATCACTGTACTTAAGTTCAGAAAAACTCATTGGTACAGTCGGGATCCGAACTTGCGACCTTTGCGTCGCAGGCAACTGCTCGAACCACTCGGCCACCACGGCTTTTTTTATAGTATAGCTTGATTTTCTATATTTGTCAATTTATTTTAACTTAGGTAATTTATATTTAACTGAGATGTGAATTACTTGCTATTTTGAATACTTCAAAGTAAAGTTCAATTAAATAGCGTTTTATTCATGTATGCATTACCAGCCCGTTTAATGTTTATATTAAAATCTGAAGGTTTTCGCACAACCTTCTAAGCAATGTGTTTCATTATAAATTTTCAAGAAGGAAGCATAATTTTACACAGTGGAATAAAGCTGTCCTTAATCAAGTAATCGTAGGTGAGGTTAAAGGGTATTATTACACCTCCCTTTCTTTGAGGGACCCTTGAAGTTATAAGAGATCAATAAACCTTCACTCCTTGACTAACCTTTCATTCAATTTAACTACAAAATTAAATAATGTGTGTATTGAATGCATTGGAGTCGCAAAATGTATCATTATTTTAAATTTAAGAGCTGGGCTCTTGTCAGCAGCTCTGATGGCACTTCTACCATTTGTGATTGATGTTTAACACAATCTATTTCATCTCCGTATACGTCATCATAGACACTTGTTCTTTATTTGACCTGACTGGTACTCGTTGATATGAATCGTCCTAATGCACTCTTCTTTCTTTCTAAATTTAAATTAATAGATACGAGCTATCTGATGGCACCAGGCAAGATCAACGTGGAGAGCTCAGAAATGAAGGTAAAGAAGACGCTTCTTTGGCAGTCCAGGGTAGCTACTCATGGATTGCGCCAAACGGCATCAGATACACCATCACATACACCGCTGATGCAGAGCACGGGTACAGACCGGAGATCGAAGAGGGCCCTGGAGCTATACCTGGAAATGTGCTGGCTTCAGCCCTAGGATAGATTTTTTGCCAAATCTCTAATAAACGTTCCTGCTTTAAACTTGTTTTTCCTTCATCCTATCATTATATAAATCGTGAGATATATAGTTAGTAATAACTAGGTATGTACCAATACAAGTTAATTAAAATGTTTGTTGACTTGTTGCATCATTAATGATACACATGTAGTCACAACATTATTTATATGACACGGTAAAAGAGACACACCTGTTAGGGCACGGCTACCGAATAGAACACTTTTATTCCACTCAGGTTGTAATAACATAATATATATGTATATATTCACGCCTTCCCACAGGCGACACCAAGGGGACAGGCCGAGGTGTGTAGGTAATACCCACTCACACTTTCCGCCAGACATATATTAAAGGTGCCAGCACGACAGATTGCGAGCCCATCGCCGTTACTCAATCACACGTATATATATATATGTCTTTGAATTACAAACGTATGTAGATTTCCTCTCGATGTTTTCTTTCACCGCAAAGCCGCAAAAGCCTAGTGATACGATAATTGCTTGGAACACAAACATTTCAGATTCGAGTCCCGACTGTAACAATGAGCTTGTTTGAACTTAAGGGTAATAACATAGCGATTAAATTATCGCCAGATAAAAGATTTAAATACTTCATTAATATTCGATACGAACTGCCCATATATTTACTATCTGATAATATTTTTTGTAATTAATAGATCACTAGATGTCGGCGACACTAGAGCTAGACTTTAGACCAGACGCATATGTAGTTGCGGTATTTACAAAGAGAGCGATATTTTTCCTAGAATTGTACAATTGTTTGTGACAAAACTTAGACCAATCACGTTATTTGTCTGCTAGTATTCTAGCTGCAAATGAAGACAGCCCAGTTTAAGATTCAGAGGGCTGCAAATTATCTGGCGTATATCTGGTGGAATATGGTTGTGTGGGTACTACTTATATTCGCCCGTCTATCCCTTATATGTAATGAAATAGCATTGATGCAATGGATAAATCTATTTATTTATATGTTTGGTAGCACTTATTTTTTTCAATAAATGATGCTTTAATATTTAAATAATATAATCAACTGCTGAAGAAAAAGTAATTAATTGTAATTCAGTGGAAGTAATAAATAGGCTGTTGTGATTGCAGTCACGACACTAGACTGCGACGAGTCTTCAGCTTCAAGTCCTGGTTATCTGGGTACCTGGTTATGATGAAACCAATCAGTTTTCTTATGAACTAAAGACTTTTGAGAAAACTTTAAAGAAGATTTTTTTATGTATACAAAAATATACCCTATTAGTCAAATAGAGCAATAAATATAAAAGAAAAAGCTTTTATTATTGTTTTATTATATACACCTCCGGAATGTATGATTACAGCTCTACCTTCTCTTGCGTGAATAATAGTGCGATAGTATGAAGATGAAGAAATATTATAGCTAAAATTATAATAAGAGAGTCGTAGTGGCGATGTAGATATTTAAATGGTCGCTTAGAACAAAAACATTATGGGTTCAGGCTCCGGCGGCGGTCTTTACTATATTTTTAACATAATTGGAGCAATTTACCACACTTGCTGCTTGCATGTATGATGCTTGCCATACAACCGCACCGTTCCAATAAGTTTTTCTGAACTTAGGAACAGTAATTAGTTCCACCATGAGCTTTACGGTGAAGGAAAACAACACACGTTGAGACCAAGACGTATATCTATGCTTGAGTAACGGCGATTTTCTCTCCATCTGTCACAATTACACCTAGGATACATATCCTGCGATAAGTGGGTGTGGGTACTACATGCCATCAGCCTACCCGTTCGGGGGGGGACAAGGGCTATGTAGTGAATACGGTGTCCCTTCGTCCCTTATACTTTCTGATGCAGCATAGCTACAGGACTTGATATAAGGTCTGCCACAGTCGTGTAATAAGTACCTCTCCTTTTATTCGCAGGCACCTATGAGTATCAGCATCAGTGCTCACTAATCAACAAGTTACCCTTATCAAATATTTTTTCATAACACAAAGACGGGTTAGTTACCCGAAACCCGAACCCGAAAAATTTGTGACAGGTTTTTATTTCGTCTTAACTGTCTGTTTGTTTCGGCTAATCACCGAAACAGCTGCTGGCCAATTTATTTTCGCAGATAAGATTTTGCTTGGCTAGGATTCTTTATGTGTAAGTACAATTATATTCAACGCAGATAAAATCATAGGACACAGCTAGGAAATAAAATATGACTACCTGGCCTTTATATTTTAAATTCAATATTGGAAGAAAAAGTACCTTCACCTTTGGTATTACATCGTTCTTATTATAATTTATTCCAAAATACTCTTGAATTTGTTTTATTTACATTAATTATTTACTTTTAATTATACTATTATTAGCTTTTTATTTACAAAAATCTTTAATAAATGTTATTAATATACATGTTAATAACACGACTCACAAAATACATATCTGCTGACGTGTTCTTTTTTAATTGAACGAAAAAGCCAAAGTGCAGGTATAGCAACAAATAGTTATAGTTAATACAATAATTGCTTACTCGAGTGAGACAGGCCGAGTTAGTTAGTTGACGGTAAACTTGAACTTTGCCTACTTACTGTCTCGTGTAGGTAAATAAGTAACAAAAATTAAAATAAGAGCAGTTTGCAGGTGGGTATAAAGAGCTGATTTCAGCTCCTTTCGTCAGTTAGTATCTGAGTGTTCGAAGTTAATACCTACACCCGAGACCGCAATGAAATTGGTGCGTTTCATTCATATACATCGATACTGACCTAAGACAGTGTTCTCGATAATGTCTACATTTGAACTGTTGGGTTTCGACATTTCAAATACATATTGAGTTGATATCATAAGCAGTCTTGCTTGGATTTATATACAGAGTACTTTGTAACACTTTGAATTGATAAATTGCATTATGTGTATTGCAGATAATATGCCTGTGCTTAGTAGTCGTGGCTGCAGCGGCGCCTGCTGAGTCTCCAAGCCAATTCAGCTTCACTCCAGACGATGTTCGAGTCCTGCGCTATGAAAACAGCAATGATGGATCTGGTTTATACCGCTACGCGTCAGTGACATTATTATTATTATTTACAAATGTATGCGCCTTCAGATTTTTAGTTCTGAACGGAAGATTCGTTTTGTCCATTGCGTTTCTCATTCTCTCAATTACCTATAATTGTTTTATTTAGCGAATAGCAAATATACAGCGATTCATTGTCCTTAATTTGCTATAAAGGTCAAAAAAGATAATCAACCTGAAGCTATCCATTAAAAATGCTTTATAAAAATAAGAATATCAAACTAAGGTAAAATAACAATATAATGTTAATTGTAAATTCTACAATACCTATACTGCTATATACTACATGCTAATGCTAGGGCACATTGCTATTCGTTACACTACAAAAATAATACGTAATAATAATAACCTCTGCTTATAGGTTCGAGCAGTCAGACGGCACCAGGCAAGAACAGCGTGGACAACTGAAGAACGGCTCAATAGCGGTGGAGGGCGTCTACTCGTGGATTGCTCCGAACGGAATCCAATACAATGTAACATACACCGCTGATGCTGAAAACGGTTTTAAGCCTGAAATCGAAGAGGGCCCTGGGGCTGTACCAGGAAATGTGCTCGCTTCTGCACTCGGATAAACTACCCACGTGTTTACTCTACCTCAATAAAATGTTACCGCCTCAACAATGTCTATTCTTAAGCATTTTGAAAACCTTGTGTTAAATTAATTTAATAATTATTTTTTAACCACTGCGAACACGCCTCCCCAATTGTAAGCGGTTACCGCCGCCTATGGTCTCTCGCAACACCAGGGATAACGCCCTAAATATATTTAAAGTAGAATGGCTTACTACATACACTGCTTCTTACACTTTCAAGCAGTCTTCTCACAGAACTCCAAACATACTATTAAAATACTCTTTCATTCATCAACAACAGATCTCATTATATATGTAAGTTGTGTGTTGACTTATGATCACTGAATGCACTTGGCTTGGAGCGCACACGCAGAATTGTAAATCATACAAGCTATGATACATAAAAGCGTTCGTGAATAGTTACTATATATGTACATACATATCATCACGCTGAGCCCTCACGGGGTAGGCAGATTGAGAGCGACAGCGTCTTTCATGCGTGTTATTTCTATTTCAAGACAAATTTCTCAATTATCTATTTTTGTGTCTTCGTGATTACCTACCATATTACACGGACTTTTATAAAAAAAAATATTGTAAGTTTTATATCAGTTTAATAGTGTTCTTAAGCGTACGGCATGCATATTCCATGAACAATTAACGACTGTATCTGACAAGGAAAAATATTAATCCATCTTAATTCGAAGTAGTTGGCCTTACTTCATATGCATGGTGAAAGTAATAAGTACATATTTATTATATATTACTATGCATATTACTATATATATGGTAATCTACATTCACTCAATGAAAAATGTTATTATTCAATGACAATTAAGCAAGTGCATGCAAATAATTCGCTACGTCGCACGCTTAGAATATTTAACAGTTGACTATAACGGATTCCACAATGAAAGTAGTCAGTCATAAAGTTGTACTATTTATGTAGGTTTTGTAAAACATACGTGTTTATTGTAATACTTACATAATATGTTATTATTATCATATTGTGTGCCCTTTTTGCTATTTTTGCTAGTTTGTACTTGGCGGCGGTGGCTGCATCGCTACCCCAACGCCGGAAAAGCTTATCATCTAATGACGTTTAAGTTTTGGGCTTGGAAAATTACAATATTGGACTCGGAAACTTTAATTTTGGGTCCTTACAATATAAATAAATAAAAAAACTATTTCCCATACCTCTTCCCATCCCCATTGCCTATGAAGTGAAAATAAAAGTAGCAAATCTGATTTCGCAGTTTCGAGCAAACAAATCACACCAGGCACGAACAATGAGGTAAACTGAGGAACGAGGGTCGTGAAATGAATATGTGGCGGTGCACGGCAAAGGGTCTCCTGAATTGGACCTGACGACGTAGTCTACACTACCAGCTATACTGCCGATGCTGGGAACGGATATAAACCTGACATTGAACAGGGTCCTGGCTAATCTGTTGAAACAGATTATGTTATCGCTTCTCTTAACTACGTACTACGTAATTGAAAAGCACATATAAAAACGTTTGCGCCAAAATGAAAAGGTAAATGCTCTCCGAAAATTGCGTAAAATTTCCTCTGAAGCAATTGCAATTACTGCATATCATGGATACATTAGTTCTGTTTTAAGATACGGATTAATTCTATGGGGTAATTCGACATATATGGATAAGGCATTCATTGCGCAAAAAAGTGCATAGGAGCAATTTATGGTGTAGGCCCGTTTAACTCATTAGCTTCACTATTAAAGATATTAATTTGGGATCCCACAAAATCACTACTTCCTTTTTCTGGAACTGCTGTATATGCCAAGAATTGCAATATAGTTATGATAAAAATATTCAATAAAATCCCTGTACCTAAAAATCAGAGAGCATCCATTGAATTTTCTTAAAAATATACTATTTTATAAAGGACTATTTCAATGATAATAAAAGAAAGTTAGTTTTTTATTGTAATTTTTACTGAATAGATTGTTGTGACTGATGTAATTTTTGTAAAATATTGCATTGTATTTAGTAGTAGTAAAGTTAATTAGGAAGTATATAAATACCTACGGATAAATTCTCATGCCAATATTATGTGGACGAATGCGCAGTTCAATCACTATGTACCATTTGGTTCAGTCACTATAAACCTATGCACTAGGAAAACATCACATTAGGTGTAGAACTAGTTGGACTATGTAATATATAATAATGATAACAATATTTATTTATTTATTTATTTATATTCCTAAATGTGCACACACATCTTGAAAACAAATAGTACAGAGTTGATAGATAACTATGAACAACAATAGGCAGAATAGGCGGCCTTCTCGCAAAAGTGATTACTACCAGGCCGCCCAAGTGAAGACTCTCTCTTCACTTGGGCGGCCTAATAGATATTAATTGGGCGGCATAATAAATAGAAAAAAAACGTAGGTGTGACAGTTGAGTGGATGAAATATACAGAAACTTTCGTGTTTATAATAAGAGTTCGAAAACTGTTCTGTTTGTTTCAAAACCCAGGATGTAGGGACCAATTTTTTTGCTATTAAACTCACCATAAGTATACTCTATCTGTCGATATTTTAATGTATTTAAAGGATTTTGTCTAGCGACTTTAAATTAAACGTAAGGAAGAGTTTACTATACTCAATTGATGAACTTTATTAATCTAACAACAAATATATTGCAGATTCAC